>JAPQWV010001102.1:0-124690 GCA_027422505.1 Craterostigma plantagineum
GTTCGCCAGGTGCCCAGATATGTACTATCGATGTCATCTGCCAGCACATCTGATTCATTCGCCGCTTACGTTAGGCGTTGTGGATAATCAGCCACGAGGACGTAGGTTTTCGCTTCGAGAATTTTCTCATTAAGGAGCCGGGTTCTTGGGGCAGGTCCGTCGGGTCTGGGAGGCGCCTGTGGAAGGTTTCCCTATGTATGTGATGATGAGTAGGCTTAAGCATCTAAAACCTATTAGCGTATGCGTCGGATTAAGGGGGATCTAGCGACTATATCATGGAGGCCCATGCGCTACTTGGAAGATAGCGCAACACTTTCACATGAGATATCCAAGGGAGGTTTTATTCCATGATCTAGAGCGACATTGTCGCTTTTATATGCACGCGCTGTAGAAGTCGAGCACACGGCCTTGTCCCAACGGGCCAAGTTGGCTTGGCTAAAGGATGGGGATCAGTGCTCGACCTATCTTCAGGAAGGTAGTTCTACGTCGTTGGCCGAGGACTAATCGTATTTTATCTCTGGAAACTGAGAGTGGAAGTTTACTTGATAACACCGGATGCGGTGGAGGGGGAGCTGCTGGACTTCTATCACGACCTACTAGAACAGTCGGCTAGGTCTACCCCTGTGACACGGGCTGAGGTGCAGGATTCATTAAGCACCCGCTGTCCGAAGCGGCGGCTTTGGATATGATTCGGCCGTTGACCCGCATGAGGTACGCCGGTCATTGTTCTCTATGGGGGATGACAAGGCCCCAGGTCAGATGGCTACACTGCCGCATTCTTCAAGGCTGCTGGGAGGGGGTGGTGGGGACTGATCTTACTACTGCAGTTCAGGACTTTTTCGTCACTGGACGATTACTTAAGGGGTTGAACAGTAGTCTTATCACATTGATTCCCAAGTGTCAGTCTCCTCGGCGACCAACGGATTTTCGGCCGACTCTCGTGCTGCAACGTCCTCTACAAAGTCATTTCGAAGATCTTGGCGAATAGGCTGAAGACTTGTTGGAGCTCTAGTCCATGTCTCACAAATGGCTCTTTCATCCTGGGCGGCGAATCAGCGACAATATCTTATGGCACAGAATATGCTTGGGCTATACGAGCAAGGGTAGTCCACCTAGAGCTATGCTAAAGGTGGACCCCGCAAAGCCTATGATAAGGTGGAATGGAGTTTTTTACTTGCAACGCTTCAGGCTATGGGTTTCACCCAACTTATATCGATTGGATTCGATGTTGCTTGACTACGTCGACATTCTCCATTAATATCAATGGACGCTCAGTGGGCTTCTTCGAGGGTAAGCGGGGCCTACGACAGGGGGACCCCATTTCACCGTACCTCTTACGCTAGTATGGAGGTTCTTTCATGGCATTATTGAAGAGGATTCTGATGGAGCCGTGATTCCGCTATCATTGGCGATGTGAGGCACATTGCTGTCGATGCTGGTTTCGCGGATGATCTTCTTCTATTTTCCCATGCTGATGCGGTTTTTGTGGGTGTTCTACAGAACGCGCTAACGGCATTCTCGACTCTGTCAGGCTTATACCCAAATCCCGATAAGAGCGAAATGTTCTGTCACGACGTGCGGAGGGTTTAAAGGTCCAGCTGGAGGGCCTTTTGGGTTTTCGGTTGGGACAGTTACCTGTGCGCTATTTGGGGTGCCGCTGATAGCATCACGACTCACGAGGGGGATTGCGCTCCGCTTCTACAGCGAGTGATGTGCGTTTGGATCATGGCTGAATTAGTCCTTGTCATATGCGGGGAGGGTCCAACTGATTAGTCTGTTCTTCAGGCATTGCATGTCTATTGGTCGGGGGTGTTCTTTTGCCTAAGGGCGTGTACATGCATTGGAGTCCCGATTTAGGAAGTTCCTATGGGGAGGGTCATCGGCTAAGGTCGCGTGGAAGGATCTCTGTATACCATCATGTGAGGGTGTCTGGGACTTCGTTCCATTGTATGGATAACAAATCGCTACTGTGTGCAGCTTCTATGGAGGGTAATTAGACGTACGCCAGACTCTGTTTGGGTAGATTGGCTTTACCGTACACGACTCCAGGATGGATCGATTTGGGCAGTCCCTTTTCAGCCAACACATCATGGAGTTGGCGGAAACTTATGAAGCTGAGATCCACCATCCTCCCACTTGTCTCCTTCAGATTGGCGATGGTTCGACTTTTTGGTGTGGGGAGGACCCATGGCTACAGGAAACGCCACTACCGGGTCGCTACCCGCGAGGCCGATTGTCATGGGGCTTCCGGTAGGAACCCGTTGAGCGCCGTCATTGCTGCCCATGGATGGAATTGGCCAGGCCAGACTACGACCGAATACATGACTTCAGCCGCCATCTTCCGTCTGTTGACCCGAGCGTGAGAGATAGGATATTATGGAAGGGGGCGACTGATGGCTGTGCAACGACCCGCTTGATTAGGATGCACTCCGATTTCGACGGCAACCTGTACCTGGGCAGCCCTTTTTGGGGGACCCCTAAAAGGTGGCCATAGGCATGAGAATTATACATTGGCTGAGTATACGTGACCGCTTGTCTACGAGGGATAAGCCATGGGTTGGCCCAGCGAGCGGGTACCCTCGTCTGTGTCTATGTGATGTGCTCCGCTACGAGACGGCTCAGCACTGTTTTTCGATTGTCGGTTCTCTCGTCAGTGTCTCCGACTGCTGAGACGACGTATTACGGTCATGGCCTTATAGGGATTGGCCCCAGGCCATAATGTGGGCGTCGAGGAAGTGGCGAGGACACCATCTTATTGCGGCAGCTTACCGTCATGTTTTGGCATCCTTGGTTTATCATATTTGGCAGGCACGCAACAAAACGCTCTGGAAGGAAGGGGTCATCACGACACCCGACAGACTGGTGGCTGCGGTTCTTGATATGGTGTGTCTGCGAACTCAGTGGGGACATCTTCTAGAATTGAGCTCCAACGGGCAGCCATTCGACGCCTCTGGCGTGTTGCGTGGTAGTCTATGCTGTGATCATTTTTTTTTTTTTTTTTACTTTGGGCCAGTAGTCTGTTACTGGTTGCTTGGGAGGGTTATCCCTCAACACCTTGTACATCGACTTTTTATATTTATATATATACACGGGAAACTATTCCAAAAAAGAAAATAATGCTGATTAGATAGCTTTGTAGATGGCGAATTTTTACTTTAGGGTTAAGCAATCTTATTATCTTATTCTTGGGATTTGTTGGCTTTATTTTGCAATTTAAACTCTTTATCAAATACAGCCCAAGTTTAATTTATCTTAGCATATATATTTTTATTTAGCTCTAAAAGTCAATTTCGAATTTAATTCGAAACCTCGGAATTTATAGTTATCAACTTGAGTTCCTTTATCAACTTTCCTAATTTATAAAATTATGTTATAATTACATCAAAATCCCGTATTAAAATTTACGGGTATTACATCCTCCCCCCTTAAAAGAATTTCGTCCCCGAAATTACGCCGACTGGAATAACTCGGGATAACGAATTCTCAAATCGTCCTCGCGCTCCCATGTGGCTTTCTCAATTGATTGATTCCGCCACAAAACCTTTACAACGGAATAGTTTATTCCGAAGTTGCTTCATCTCATACACCAAAATCTCTACTGGCCTCTCTTCGTAACTCAAGTCAGGCTTGAGTTGTTGATAAAGAAGCTCGTTATGAATAACGTGGCTCGGGTCCGCGACGTACTTTCGTAATGTCGATACGTGAAATACGCGTGAACTTGCGATAGGGAAGCTGGAAACTCTATGTTCAAGAATTATACTTGCTTAAGTTGTCGAGCTGTTGGTTTATGTGTTGAGGTGCTAGATTATCCTTTCTCCCTTTTCTTCGTATGATTTCTTTTGTAGGTATGACAAGTTTGTTTTTTTAATTCACAAGTAAGGATATATACTAAAATAAAGTCCTCGAAAATAATGTTGATTAGATAGCTTTGTAGATGGCGAATTATTTAACTTAAGGGTTAAGCAATCTTATAGTTATCTTATTCTTGGGATTTGTGGGCTTTATTTTGAATTTAAACTCTTATCAAATACAGCCAAGTTTAATTTATCTTAGCTTATTAAGTTTTATTTAGCCTTAAAGTCAATTTCGAATATAATTCGAAACCCTCGGAATTTATAGTTTCAACTTGAGTTCCTTTATCAACTTTCCTTATCCATAAAATTATGTTATAATTACATCAAAATCCCTATTATAATTTACGGGTATCACAGATACTACTCTTAAGAAAAAAGCAAAAGCTGGAAAAAATAAGTCTGCTAAGCCTTCAGTCCATTAGACAGTGAAGACTCTGGATCAGAGTCAGACCCCGAACTCAAAGACTTCGAGAAGCATGTGGCTTACATAACGAAAATAATGGCAAAGCAGAGTACTTCAAATAGTCATCATCATCCGCCAACCGACAAGGGTTCTTCAAGTTCCAAACAGTCAACCAAAATCTTTTCAACAGCCCGACACTAGGAACGACTCTGAGCCTAGCAAATGCTTCAATTGTGGAAAGCCCGAGTACTTTGCTTGAGACTGCTGCGTTCCCAAGAAGAAGGATGTGGAGTATTACACCAGAAAACTTCAGTCACTCAAGCAGAAGAAATCTAGAGTTGCATTGATGGCTGAACAAGACCATTGGCTAGACGACACGTCAGAAAGAGTGAGTCAGAGAAGGTAGCCCTGATGGCCTTGGTGGAAGATGGTGACTCTGAGCAGAAGGATCTGGAAGCTACTGCTGGTAATGAGGACGAGGAGTTGTCCTCGGGAAAGGAGGTAGAATCTTTTAACCATAGACTACACTCTGAACTTCAAGAAAAATATTTAATACTCAAAACAAACTTAAATACGTAAGGTCAACAGAAGTAAAATTAGCTAATACATTAGAAGTTCTAGAAACGACACGTGAAGAAGTAAGTAGACTAGAAACTAGCTGGCAGACTCGAGAGCAAACTTAGCTAAATCTGAATTAAAAGTCAATGACTTACAAGCTCGTTTTGACAATACTATGCATACTTAAACAATTACGAGATAATAGCAATTTAGATTGTTTGCAAGAAGTAGCCCAGTCAAAATCGATAGTCGGGACTTAGAAATAGAAGGTGAAAACACAGGTTAGTGAGCTAAAGGCCAAATGGACAACGAGCGAAGACGCGTGACATTACTAAAACGTGCGAATTGAAAATTTAACAAAGAGTGTAAAATTATATGTTAGGATTAAGAAGCTAGAGGACCTACTTACTAAGAGAGGACAAACAGATAGAACGATTTTTAAATAAGCCTAAAGACATAGAATTTTACGATCCGCGTGAAGGATAAGGTTTCATTCCAGAATCTATCCCAATAGTGAAGAAACACCTACCTCTATATGACATCAGTTTCCTAGGATTAAGTACGCATAGTCATGCCTTTCACGAGCTCATCTACACTTGACGTGCTGGAAAAGACTAAGGGCCCGTTTGGTTGGAGGTATTAGGTGGTATTTGATGGGTTCACATTAGATTAAGAAATGTTTGGTTGAAAGGTTTATTTAAAGGTAGGATTTAATTTATACCCTGTTAATACCATTTATAATGCATTAGATAAATCAGCCCCTCACCCTACCTTTATTTAATCCCAAGCTTTGGACAAGTTTATCCTTTGTTTCACTATTTATTTCCTGGTTTACCTTTCATGATTCAATTTCGTAATCTATCTCGTTAACCAATTTTTCGCCGGCGACGATTAGCTCGTTTAACCACTGGTTTTTCCGTTTTGATGATACGAATGGACATGGGAATTTCAAGACTGTTCGCCTTCCTTTCGATATAGTCTATTGAAGATCTTCTTCTCCATACGGAAATTTGAGCAGTTCGAATCTTTCGTCAAATGATTCTTGAATCCCCTTGTTGGAGATGAATTCTTCTTCTGGGAAGGAATCTAAGCTAGCAGAGAGGGCTCTGATGATCGTTTTCGAACATGGTTCTTCTCAAATCGTGGAAAGATCGAGGCTTGTAAGAGCATGAGTGGAAAGTACCAGAAAAGCAGACCTTTTGTAGATGTAGTAGAGAGGAAAAACTGTTCATTATGAAGAAGACGACGAAGAAAGCGATGAAAAAGCAGACCTATTGCTTAAGAAATGTGTTGTTGAATTCTTATTCGTTTATTCTGCTTTTGGTTGCAATGGAGTACGAACTGTGGAGATGACAAAAAAAGCTTAATCACGATTTATATTTTAAATTCATAGAATGGATAAATCGTAATTGAAATTAATTAACCTAATACCATATAAACTGTCTACCAAACATATTCGAAATTATTATTTAAACCCATCAACCAGACATCCCAAATAACCCATACCTCATTATGTAAACCCAGCTAAAACTAATACCGCCTAAACCTATCCTCCCAACCAAACGGGCCCTAAGAGAAATAGAGAAGACTGGGCCGAAACACCTACATCTGCACTTACTAACAGAGGACAAACGGATATAGAACGATTTTTTTAAATAAGTATGCATAGTCTTATATCCTTTCAAGAGCTAATTTGCCAGAATCTATCCAATCGTGAAGAAAACACCTACCTCTGTATGACATCAGTTTCCTAGGATTAAGTATGCTTAGTCTTATGCCTTTCACGAGCTCATTTGCACTTGATGTGCTGGAAAAGAAAAGAGAAATAGAGAGGACTAGGCCGAAATCCCACTTTGACTATGAGGAACTGAATAATGGTTACAGAACACGAGAAATACCTTTGTCTGATGACTATTTACCTATTTATACGCCCTCTTCTGAAGAAGTAGGTGTCAAAAAATGAAAGACCTCTAATGCATATATACCAGCTGTAATCAAAGAAATATCTGACTTGCGATCAAATCTAGAGTCAGAAAGGATAATTTTCAGTTAGAGAAGGAAATACTGCTTAGTATAATCTCCTTACTAGAGAAACAAATCGACACTAGCAAAAGCTACAGCCGCAACTCTAGAGTCCGAGAGGTAGCTTTCCAAGTAGAGAATGAAGTACTATTAAGTATAATTTCCTCATGAGAATCAAATCGACACACAGCTTAGCTTCAGCCTCTCTGCAAACTCCTTTAGTCAACTCCAAAATAGCCATCCCTACCATACTAGAACGAAAAGAAAGCAGATTGCATCTAGCAAATCCAAGCTTACTAACTCATCCTTGCATGTGCTCACAGGCAATTCTCTAAATAAGAAAGGGAAGAAGAAAGCCACAGGAGACAGCCTACCAAAGAACGATGTCGCTCACTCCCTAGAAAGAAGCAGCCCGTTAATTTTGAAGAGTCTAGTTCTAATTTTTGTAATAGGCGTCAAGTGTGTGCTAAGAATTATCCTGTTGAACCTCAACTATTATTCAAAGCCTGTAACGACTACTAAGTATCGTAACTTCTATTCCAGCTATATTAAGCTTTATCATAAATGCTCAATACAATCAGCAAATGCCGGCACGACTAAGGGCACATCACCACCTTCTCTCAAGTCAGGATATAAACCTGACAAATAGAAAAGGACATGTTGACAGAATAAGTCGCATAAAATTGAAGCAAAAGCCAAAGCTATAGGAATGCGTAGTATATGGTTACAAAACAACAACTTAGAGCATGGACAAATCTCTGTCATCTTCTAGGAATTAGAAAGATTTGGGTTCCTAAGCAATAATCTAGAATCATAGATAAATCTAACGCTGGTCTTAGAAATAGACCCGTAAGAAAGGCAAATGTAGACAATAAAACTAATAAGGGAGGACCCATCCTTAAACGGGTACCTAAATCCATTAATTCGTTTTGCAGATTCGTCATGTGTGGATACTTTATTCTGATTGCTCTACAACATGACTGGAAGAAAAGAGCTATTGAGCAACTACACCGAACGCTTCGGTGGAAATGTGCGCTTTGGGAACAATCACGTGGCCCCTATCTTAGGACATGTGACCTAATTCATGACAACCTGACAATGAAGGAGGTTTCATACGTCTCGAGGGTCTCAGTCACAATCACTTCAGCATCGGTCAATTCTGTGACAGACGACTAAAGGTTCAATTCCATGCAGAAGGTTCAGTATTACTAATGAAGGTGGTAGAGAGCTTCTAACCGAAACAAGGAAGACAAATCTCTATATCATCAATTTGAAGACTACTCAACACTTGTCCAAACTGTGTCTCATAACAAAGAAGTCAATATAACAAAGTGACCTTTACAGAACAAACTAGTTAGCGGTATACCAGCCTTGAAGTACCACAAGTAACACCTCTACAGCGCTTGTGAAATGGGGAAAATGGAAAGAGCATCACACAAGACAAAGCTCGTAGCTTCAACTTCTTGACCACTAGAAACTACTATACGGATCTGTGCGGACCCTTGAGAGTACAAAGCATCAACGAACGAAAATACGTTCTGGTGATCGTGGATGATTCTTTTTTTGGGTAAGGTCTCGTATATATATAAATGATATGAATGTACAGGATGAGTGGGAGATCTACTCCACACAACCAACCAGTAACAGGCTACTGGGCAAACACAAACGACAATCGGCTATTACTAGCAAACTAGTCTACCAAGCTACTCGCCACAATCTACGAATAGCAATCTGTTGAAGCTCGTACTTAGCCGGTGTACCACTAATCCTCATAGTAACCAACGCAAATACACATCGCACGAGTCTATGAGGAGGCGTGACAATCCCCTCCCGCCAGCTTTTTTTCGTGCCTGCCAGATATGATAGACGAGCGAAGCTAACACGCATGGCGGAAAGCAGCATGCAGAAAGGTGCTTCCCCGCCAACGAGCCGACGCCCATCCAATGCCCTCATGCCAATCGATTATCGGCCAAGGTCATCTAATACTCCTCCTAAGTAGGCGAATACACTGACGTGAGAATGCACAACGAAGAACAGGTACTGTGCCGTCTCATAATGCAACTCATCACATAATACACAAGCTGGTATGCCTGCCCTCTGAGCCACCCATGGCTTGTCCCTCGTCGCCAATCGCTCCTGAATGCCAAGCCAGAGGATAAACTCATGTCTTGGAACCCTCAACGGCCCCCCAAAAAGGACCGCCCACTGCACATGCGATCGTCTGTATCTTATCGCCTCTCTGGCCAAATAAGACGTCATGTTCCCATCCACCGCCCCAGTCCAAATTATAGCATCCCGACTCCCCACATCCACCAGCGGTAGTAGACGGCTAATCTCAATGTAGGTCGACTCAGCAGTCTAAGTTGCAATAGCTTCCTCCAGCTCCAAGAGTGGTTCGCTGAAATAGGGAGATCCCATATCGAACGAGAATGTAGTCGCGTCCCATATAGCCAAGCCACCCAAATCGAGTCAGGCGTCCGACGTAGCACACTCCACAGCATCTTCATCAGGAGCGCTTTATTATCAGCGGCAATAGATCTAAGCCCCATTCCACCATCAGCCACAGGTAAGCACAAAACCTCCCATGTAACCTTCGCAGCTGAAGCCCCTCAGGAATTTCCGAAAGCAAGTTTCCAAAGCCATGACAACTCCCTTAGGCAGCAAGAACACTCCAGACCTATACACATGCAAGGCCTGCAGGACTGACTTAATCAGCTGTAGACGACCGACATACGACAACGAGTGGTTTAGCCAAGCTCCAAGGCGTTGATCGACTCGTTGCAATAACGGCGCACAGTCTCCTATCGAGAGGCGAGAGGCGATGACAGGTACCCCCAAGTAGGGTTGCAAACGAATCGAATCGAATACTGTGATATTCTATTTGTATTCGATTAATTTGTCGAATATTCGTATTCGTATTCGTTTAATATCCGAATTTTTTTTCGATTCGAATTCGATTCGAATGTGCTATCGAATATATTCGAATATTTTCGAATATTCGGATTCGAATACTGTTTTTCTGTAACATGAAGCACGCTTGCAAAAAATCAAATCATACATAGACAAAATAGATTCAGTCTTACAAAACACACTCATCCAAAACTGTCCAAGGTCTTACACATAGAAATGGGGGTCGCCGATACGATCTCGGCCATGTCAATTTCTGCCTCCTCCGCAGCCGCTTCAGCGTCGACGTTCTTATGCTCGATCACTGGTTTCTTTTTGCGCAGATCCTTCCTCGCCGTCTCGGGTCTCAAGATCGGATTTTTTCGCCGACTCCGACGGGTCAATTTCAAGCTCATCAACAGCTGCCTCGCCCTCAGACTTGGCCGAATCGACCAGTGATTCTAGTGGGACCGACGAATTCTCTTTGCCGGCGTCCTGGGCTCCTCGGACTTTTCCACCATCTCCGCCGGGTCAATTTCAAGCTCGACGCAACCCGGTTCGGCCTCGACGGTGGCCTGGTCGACCAATGGCTCCGATTGGGGAGGTGGAATTTCGATGGAGTTTTGTGGCTTTGAGGGGTGTGATCTATCTTACGTGAGGGTGGGTGATGTGAGGGTTTTTTATGGATTTGTGGTTTTTGGGCTATAATATTTTGTTTTGGGTTCTAGTATTCTTCTTAATGGGCTATTAAAACTTACAAAGTATTATAATATATTAGAATATAAATATATATTACATTCTTCGAATCGAATAATTCGGTTAAGATTCGAATCGAATACTGAGGTTTCATATTCGTATTCGGATAACATTCGAATAATAAAAAATATTCTTATTCGGATTCGTATTCTAAATATTCGAATTCGAATCTTAGAATATCGGATCGAATCGCGAATCGAACCAAAAAAATTCGATTCTTTTGCAACCCTACCCCCAAGTACCACACGGGTAGGCGTCCCACTCGAAAGCCCATAATCGACTACAGCTGCGGTGTGTCAAGCTTCAGCCTCGTGCGATAGGTACATCTCACTTTTGTTTGGGTTTGGGTGTATCCCGACAGTGTCGCAAACCGCCCTAATGCATCCCTCACTACTCCAATCGACTCGACATCCGCATTACTGAAGAGCAACAAATCGTCAGCACACGCTAACGATGCCAGGCCCATCGACTCACACTTCCAGTGATATCGAAATCGTGGTGCCTCGGAAATGCATATGGAAATCAGCCCATGAAGCACCTCCAATTGTGGATGATTTCTCTCGATATACGTGGACAAGATACCTTATGACGAAAGATGAGACCCCGATTAATCATAGACTTTGTGGAGATAACCTAGAACTCGCTAGAATGCAACGTTCAAGTGATTCGAACTGACAACGGTACCGAGTTTAAGAATCAAATACTTGACGACTTCTATCATCACTTGGAATATCTCAGCAATTTTCAGCAGCCAGAACACCTCAACAGCATGGAGTCGTGGAAAGAAGGAACCATAGCTTGGTTGAAGCGGCCCGCAAAATGCTAATACAGGCGAAACTTCCTCATTTTCTCTGGGTCGAAGCAGTCAACGCAGCTTGCTACACCCAGAACATAACAAGCATCCACAAACGATTCAGGAAAACCCCATACGAGCTTATTAACAAAAGAATACCCAATATCAGATTTCTTCGAGTTTTTGGCTGCAAATGCTTTGTTCTGAACGATAGAGAAGATCGACGAATATTTGATCCTAAAGACGCCGAATAGCAGCCTGCTGTAGGGCATGCTTCTCTCCAATAGTCCCAAGACGGGCACCAAGGATGCCGAGGACCGTGGCCACAACATGGGCAGGGGTAGAACGTATGTTCTCCCTCCATCGTCTGTTCCGCTCCTGCCAAATGTGATAAACAATCGACGCAAGGACATGTCGATAAGCAATATGAAATAAGTGCTGACTCCTCCACTTCAGAGCAGCCCAGTGAAAGCTCCTATCCCAGTCAATATATGGTATCCGCCACCTAATCCTGTCCCTGAGCATCTGTCGGCATCTCAAAGAAAAGGGACAAGAAAGAAAAGATGGGAAATCGTCTCCCGATTCCTGGTATCACAGAGGAGGCAGGCATCCGTTCCCGCGCGCTGAGCGACCCAAGGTAAACTGCAAAACGGAGAGACGTCCTCGAATAGCAAGCCAGAGAATGAACTCATGGCGAGGTATGCGCAAGCAGCCCCCAAAGAGAGAAGCCCAAATGACTCTGTCCCGCCGAGGACGAGTGGCCTCACGAACCGCCCTCGCAGAGAAACGTCCATCAGGCGTCCCAATCCAGCGAACACGATCAGACCGCGACGGCTCCGCTGGGGGCAGCAGAGGACCAATCTCCAGAAACTCGGAGGACGTCATGGCTGGCCAAGACCAACCATCTGACGTAATGACTGCGAGGCGCGAATCATGAGGCAGACCCATCACCATCGGCCCCCTAGGGTGTCTCTCCAGCAGCGAGGTCATCAACAGCCAAGGGTCCTTCGATAGCCATATGGAACTCCCATCACCCACTTGATAAGAATGAAGGAGCGGATGACATTCTGAAGCTTGAGCAGCTTCTTCCAACTCCAAGAAGCATTACTCCCCGGCGACAGCTCCCAAAGAGACCTGTTATGTTGTCTAGTGCTGTACAACCAGTCACCCAAATCGAGTCCGGAGCGTGCAAAACCACACCCATAAATGACGAAGGAGCAGCGCACGATTACCAGTCTCAATGGACCGAATCCCAAGTCCTCCTTTGGCGATCGGAAGACAAACATCAGCCAAGCAACTCGCGCAGGCGAGCCACCCCATAAGAATGTCCTCATGCGCGTCTCAGTAGCCCGAATAACACCCTTCGGGAGGAGGAAAAATACCGCCAATAGATATGAAGAGAAGAAAGGACTGACTTGATAAGTTGCACTCTCCCGGCGTAAGAGAGCGACTTATTCAGCCAAGATCCCAACCTCCTATCGACCTTCTGAAGTAAAGGCGCACAATCGGAGATAGAGAGTCTACCTGGAATCAGAGGAAGCCCCAGGTAGCGCACAGGCAGCTGCCCTTGTGGAATGCCAAGAATCGTCTGAAAGTGCGGCGCAAGGCTCTCAGCACGCTTGCTCACAAACATCTCGCTCTTGGCGAGGCTCGGTTGTAACCCCGAAGCCCCCGCAAAGTCATCCAGCGCATCCTGAAGAACCCCAATCGAAACCTCATCAGCATGGCAAAAAAGTAACAGGTCGTCCGCGAACGCAAGCATGGCCAGCTTCGACGCCTCACAACGCCAATGATAAAGAAAACGCGGTTCCTGGCCAATGCGATAAGTAACCATCCCCCGTAATGTCTCCATCACCAACGTAAAAAGGTACGGGGAGAACGGGTCCCCCTGTCGAAGGCCTCTCTTCCCATGGAAGTACCCTGCCTGCGTTCCATGTAAGTTAATGGAAAAGGTCGTAGTAGTGACACAACAGCGAATCCACTCAACGAATGTCGGATGGAAACCCATTGCTCCCATAGCAGCAAGCAAGAAGCTCCACTCGACCTTATCGTAAGCCTTAGCCAAGCCACCTTGAGCGCTACCCGAGGGGCGGCTCATACTGTTATACCCCAAACATATCTCCTGGGCTAACAGAATGTTATCGCTGATCTTCCGTCCCGGAATAAAGGCCTTCTGAGTCGGATGAACGAGCTCCCCAAGAACAGGCTTCAACCTGTTAGCAATAACCTTAGAGATTACCTTAAACAGGACGTTGCAGCACGAGATAGGACGATAGTCGGCCGCTCTCCTCGGTGAATCTCCCTTCGGAATGAGCGTGATGGACGTGCTGTGAGGCCCTTAAGCAGCCGGCCCGTCAAAAAAGAAGTCCTGAACCGATAGTATGAGATCCTCCCAATGATGCTCCACGCCGCTTTAAAGAAAGCGGCCGTAAATCCGTCCGGTCCCGGAGCCTTCTCGTCCCCCATAGAGAAGAGAGCCTCCTTGATCTCAGTCGGCTCAATAGGTCTGATCATATGAGAAGCCGCATCCCCCGAAAGAGATCGAGTGATATAAGGCGCGAGATCCGATTGGATAACCGGATTAGGCATCGCCGAAACTCCCAACTGCTCACGATAGAAACGTACCAACTCATCACGAACAGCCTCCTCACCATGGATCAGCTCCCCGCTCTCAGAATCCAAGGCAAGAATCCGATTCCGTGCACGTCTCATGGCAAACACGTCGGAAGAAGAAAGACGTGCACTGATCGCCCTCCTTGAGCCAAGAGAGCTTGGCCCGTTGCGACAATGCGGAGTGCTCCATATACACAGCCTCATGTATAAGACTCGGCACACTCGCTCCAAGTCGTGGAAGAACGCCTCATCCCGAAATCTACTCGCAAAATCCTGACAGATGCAGGGAAGCGCTTGGCTTCAACAACATTCACCGCAAGATCCCCCTTCGCCATTCGCATCTGTCGGAATAAAGGCTTGAGGTCCTTGAACACCTCAACAGCATGAGTCGTGGAAAGAAGGAACCATAGCTTGGTTGAAGCGGCCCGCAAAATGCTAATACAGGCGAAACTTCCTCATTTTCTCTGGGTCGAAGCAGTCAACGCAGCTTGCTACACCCAGAACATAACAAGCATCCACAAACGATTCAGGAAAACCCCATACGAGCTTATTAACAAAAGAATACCCAATATCAGATTTCTTCGAGTTTTTGGCTGCAAATGCTTTGTTCTGAACGATAGAGAAGATCGACGAAATTTGATCCTAAAGACGCCGAATAGCAGCCTGCTGTAGGGCATGCTTCTCTCCAATAGTCCCAAGACGGGCACCAAGGATGCCGAGGACCGTGGCCACAACATGGGCAGGGGTAGAACGTATGTTCTCCCTCCATCGTCTGTTCCGCTCCTGCCAAATGTGATAAACAATCGACGCAAGGACATGTCGATAAGCAATATGAAATAAGTGCTGACTCCTCCACTTCAGAGCAGCCCAGTGAAAGCTCCTATCCCAGTCAATATATGGTATCCGCCACCTAATCCTGTCCCTGAGCATCTGTCGGCATCTCAAAGAAAAGGGACAAGAAAAGAAAAGATGGGAAATCGTCTCCCGATTCCTGGTATCACAGAGGAGGCAGGCATCCGTTCCCGCGCGCTGAGCCACCCAAGGTAAACTGCAAACGGAGAGACGTCCTCGAATAGCAAGCCAGAGAATGAACTCATGGCGAGGTATGCGCAAGCAGCCCCCAAAGAGAGAAGCCCAAATGACTCTGTCCCGCCGAGGACGAGTGGCCTCACGAACCGCCCTCGCAGAGAAACGTCCATCAGGCGTCCCAATCCAGCGAACACGATCAGACCGCGACGGCTCCGCTGGGGCAGCAGAGGACCAATCTCCAGAAACTCGGAGGACGTCATGGCTGGCCAAGACCAACCATCTGACGTAATGACTGCGAGGCGCGAATCATGAGGCAGACCCATCACCATCGGCCCCCTAGGGTGTCTCTCCAGCAGCGAGGTCATCAACAGCCAAGGGTCCTTCGATAGCCATATGGAACTCCCATCACCCACTGATAAGAAATGAAGGAGCGGATGACATTCTGAAGCTTGAGCAGCTTCTTCCAACTCCAAGAAGCATTACTCCCGGCGACAGCTCCCAAAGAGACCTGTTATGTTGTCTAGTGCTGTACAACCAGTCAACCCAAATCGAGTCGGAGCGTGCAAAACCACACCCCATAAATGACGAAGGAGCAGCGCACGATTACCAGTCTCAATGGACCGAACCCAAGTCCTCCTTTGGCGATCGGAAGACAAACATCAGCCCAAGCAACTCGCGCAGGCGAGCCACCCCATAAGAATGTCCTCATGCGCGTCTCAGTAGCCCGAATAACACCCTTCGGGAGGAGGAAAAATACCCGCCCAATAGATATGAAGAGAAGAAAGGACTGACTTGATAAGTTGCACTCTCCCGGCGTAAGAGAGCGACTTATTCAGCCAAGATCCCAACCTCCTATCGACCTTCTGAAGTAAAGGCGCACAATCGGAGATAGAGAGTCTACCTGGAATCAGAGGAAGCCCCAGGTAGCGCACAGGCAGCTGCCCTTGTGGAATGCCAAGAATCGTCTGAAAGTGCGGCGCAAGGCTCTCAGCACGCTTGCTCACAAACATCTCGCTCTTGGCGAGGCTCGGTTGTAACCCCGAAGCCCCCGCAAAGTCATCCAGCGCATCCTGAAGAACCCCAATCGAAACCTCATCAGCATGGCAAAAAAGTAACAGGTCGTCCGCGAACGCAAGCATGGCCAGCTTCGACGCCTCACAACGCCAATGATAAAGAAAACGCGGTTCCTGGCCAATGCGATAAGTAACCATCCCCCGTAATGTCTCCATCACCAACGTAAAAAGGTACGGGGAGAACGGGTCCCCCTGTCGAAGGCCTCTCTTCCCATGGAAGTACCCTGCCTGCGTTCCATGTAAGTTAATGGAAAAGGTCGTAGTAGTGACACAACAGCGAATCCACTCAACGAATGTCGGATGGAAACCCATTGCTCCCATAGCAGCAAGCAAGAAGCTCCACTCGACCTTATCGTAAGCCTTAGCCAAGTCCACCTTGAGCGCTACCCGAGGGGCGGCTCATACTGTTATACCCCAAACATATCTCCTGGGCTAACAGAATGTTATCGCTGATCTTCCGTCCCGGAATAAAGGCCTTCTGAGTCGGATGAACGAGCTCCCCAAGAACAGGCTTCAACCTGTTAGCAATAACCTTAGAGATTACCTTAAACAGGACGTTGCAGCACGAGATAGGACGATAGTCGGCCGCTCTCCTCGGTGAATCTCCCTTCGGAATGAGCGTGATGGACGTGCTGTTGAGGCCCTTAAGCAGCCGGCCCGTCAAAAAA
This sequence comes from Craterostigma plantagineum, assembly GCA_027422505.1. NCBI lineage: Eukaryota > Viridiplantae > Streptophyta > Magnoliopsida > Lamiales > Linderniaceae > Craterostigma > Craterostigma plantagineum. The sequence goes on from JAPQWV010001102.1 coordinate 16,656, forward strand.
GAAGTCCTGAACCGATAGTATGAGATCCTCCCCAATGATGCTCCACGCCGCTTTAAAGAAAGCGGCCGTAAATCCGTCCGGTCCCGGAGCCTTCTCGTCCCCCATAGAGAAGAGAGCCTCCTTGATCTCAGTCGGCTCAATAGGTCTGATCATATGAGAAGCCGCATCCCCGAAAGAGATCGAGTGATATAAGGCGCGAGATCCGATTGGATAACCGGATTAGGCATCGCCGAAACTCCCAACTGCTCACGATAGAAACGTACCAACTCATCACGAACAGCCTCCTCACCATGGATCAGCTCCCCGCTCTCAGAATCCAAGGCAAGAATCCGATTCCGTGCACGTCTCATGGCAACACGTCGGAAGAAGAAAGACGTGCATGATCGCCCTCCTTGAGCCAAGAGAGCTTGGCCCGTTGCGACAATGCGGAGTGCTCCATATACACAGCCCTCATGTATAAGACTCGGCACACTCGCTCCAAGTCGTGGAAGAACGCCTCATCCCGAAATCTACTCGCAAAATCCTGACAGATGTCAGGGAAGCGCTTGGCTTCAACAACATTCACCGCAAGATCCCCCTTCGCCCTTCGCATCTGTCGGAATAAAGGCTTGAGGTCCTTAAGGCGCCGCGTGAAAACATACATAGGATAATCCGATCGCGCAACATCCCAAACCCGCTGAACCTGCGCTAAAAAGGATGCATCATGGATCAAAAAGTTATCGAAACGAAACGTCGATAACCTCGAGGTACCCCGGACTTCACCGAGAAACAACGGGCTATGGTCAGAAATCCCGGGAAGGTCAGCCCTATAAGAGTAGTCGGGGTACTTGGCGAATCACACCGGATTTCCAAGCACGCGGTCAAGTCTTCGCCAGATTCTCGCCTCGGCCCGCTGCTGATTATACCACGTGTAAAATTGTCCGGTATGTGGTAAAGTCATCAAGTCAGCTCGTAGAAGGCAATCGCGTAAATCACGAGTATCACGATCAGTAATAACTCCTCCCCTTCCTTCCGCAGCATCAACAATAGCATTAAAGTCACCTAAGACAATCCACGGGTCGTTATGGCATAGAGCAGACGTACTAACAATATCCTCCCAAAGCTCGCACCTCTCCTCCCGACGATTCCTCCCATAAATGAAGGATATATAGGTGGTCTCATTAGCAGCTATAGAGAACACCTTGCAGTGGATAGACTGCGCAGTAAAGGCCTCAATAGAGACCTGAATCCAAGATGGATCCCATCCAACCCAAATGCGTGATGCCGGACCACTATCATAATCAAAGAACCACGTCCACGTAGAGTTAACTGTCGAAACTCTAGTCTCCAAAAGCGCAAGTAAATGCAACCCGTTTCGCGACACCAAATCCTCCACTCCTCTCCCGTGGTCTCGTTTGTTGAGACCACGCACATTCCATACCCCAACACTGATCATATAACGCCACTCGAATGGGCTGCATCATTAGGACCCGAAGAAGTAGAAGTAGAGGGTAACTCACCAGATTTGGAGAGACCCTGAAGGACCGATAAGGAGTTGACATCAGCCCGGCCTTCGTCGAATAAGCCACAAACCCGTTCAGCCTTGGCGGGCTGTTTCTGTGAGATATAGCTCTCCGCACGCTTTGTCTCGGCTCGGCGCGAGAAGGCTGGATGGACTGTTCCACTACCGCGTTATCGTGGCTTGTAGCTTTCGTCATTCCCTTGAGACCCACTCGGTTCCAACCATGATCGGGCTGAGATTCATCCGAGCCATAAGAGCGACGGGGCTGCCTCGTACGTTGGTAATTCCGGGCTGGATACTTCGAAGCATCCTTCCCCTTGCGATGCGGACAAGCAGCGGATGAGTGCATCCATGAATCACATTCCCAACATTTCGATTGCTTCCATTCATACTCTACCCAAACAGCCACGCTACCGTCCCATCCGCCATCGGCATTCGGTAGACGAATCTGAAACTTGTCGATAAACGGCTCGTCTAAATTCTTCAAGACACAAACACGCGCGAAGTCAATGCGCGCCATATTGGTCGTCCCACCATCCGTAAACAATGGTCGACCCACCGCGCTAGCCACCACACCGAGACCCTCCGGAGTCCAAAATTCCCCGGGCACGTGCCACAAACGAATCCAAAGCGGAATCTCCGTGTGGTCCCGCTTATCAAGAGACATACCCGGGCGCCATGTCTCGAGAAAAAGTGGCTGCCAATGCATCAGCCACGGACCTCCTTCCAACACCCGATTCATCATCTCATCGGATTCAAACCGAAACTTGAAGAATCCATTTTGCGTCGCTTTCACTTCGACAACCCCCGCCCACAGATTACGGAAAAATCTCTCCACAAAGGGGAAGAAAGGTTTCTTCCCAAGGAAGTATCCAACAAGAGTATGATCCCAACGCGCGAATCCCTTCTTTGCAACTTCCCACGTGGGGCATACCTCAAGCTGCCCGTCAATAATCGTAGGTGGCGTATAGTCCAGCTTGATGCACGCCATCTTCTCCTGCCCCGTCGAGGAAGAACCTTTAAGCCTAGCCGCGTACGAGTCATGTCCCGAATCACTCCCGATTGGACCAATCGGACCAAGTCGGTCAAAAACCGTCTTGGTCGCACCAGGCGTGGCATCAATCTTGGGCAGCTGCCGATTACTTTCAGACCTAGAACTTGTGACCTTAGGCCCGGTTAGAGAAACCCGAGGCTCGTTATCCGAGAGAACCCAACTGATCGAGCCATCAATGAAACAGCCGAATCAGCCGAATTGTCAACACCATTGTCACGGAGAGGCTCTCGACGAATACATGACCGCACATCGTCGTTGACAAGATCGGACGAAACGGAAGTTTTCGGCGGAGGTGGTCTACCCTTCCGAGTTGCAGCCCGTTTCAAAATAGAAACGGCTGGCCGCCTATTCGGATCCCATCGATGCTGGCTCCGATCATCCCCATCAAGACTCCTCGGTCCATGGGAAGAATTCTTCTCAACATGCTCAGCCGCCACCGGACACATCGGGCCTGCATTTGAAATATCGGCCGTAGGAGATGAAAACCCTAGAGAATTAGGGTTCGTCAACTCCGTTTCCACATCCGACGAGGCCTCAGAAATCGCGTCACACCATCGGCCGATCGATGAAACTTGATAGTCGGATTGCTTCCCAGTAGCTCAGCCATCGTCAACGACGTTCCCGATCCCGATCCTGAAGAACGCGCGGCCGGAAAACCTAAATCACCGCATCCTTTCCCCCCAAAACTTGATGAGCAAGAGCCGCACAAGATTCGAATTCAAACGACGGCTGCGAAATCCGGGTATTTCATTCTGATCATCTCCAAATCCTGCGATAAATCTTGCGTAAAACCAACCGTAGATCGCTCCAAACTCCGTGGTTGCGATCCCGTAGAATTCGTTTCAATATCGGCACGGGTACGATACGTCGATCGGATCCATTCATAATCCCTTCCAACTGATCCAAAACGGTCAGTTGACGGTCGCACGTATCCGGAGACCGATCGCCACCATCGCCACGTCTCTTAGTCACCATAATATCAAAGGAGACCCAATCGTTGCGCAGCCCCGATCCCGGAAAACCCTCAATTCCGGCGTCAGCATCATTATTCCCCGATCAGGCGTCGGCGCTTAAGACATCATCGATCCAATCATCGTCGAAGAAGACGCCATGATTGCCGTAAACGATGAAAACGTAGAAACCCTAATCGATAATACGATAAAAGGACGGCAAGCCCGTCCACCGCCGTCTGATTCCGGCGGCGGAAGGCCAACAAGGGTCGCGTCAGACCGTCAAACCGACGAGAATCCGGATCGATCGGCCGGAAGACGGCAAAATTTGAATACATGATAGGCGCGTATTAGGGTTTCAATCAAGAGAGAGAAGAGAGCGTTTTTGTTGTTCCCACGACTCGATTTCTTTCTGAAAACCATACAAACGCACTCCAAAGAGGACTTCACACAACCTGGATAATTCTACGACGAAGAACACCCCAATGTCTCCTTTCTGCAAGCTTGACTCAGACCTAGATGGAAAGCCGGTAAATCCAACCACATATCGAGGAATCATCGGATCGCTCATGTATTTGACAGCTAGCAGACCTAACATCGTGTTCTTCACATGCCTATGTGCCGGCTTTCAAGCCAACCCAAAGGAATCACATATGCTAGCTGTGAGAAGAATAATGAAGTATCTCAAAGGAACCCGACACTTGGACTATGGTATCCTAAGAACTCAAATTTTCAATTACTTGGTTATACTGATGCAGATTTTATAGGATGTAAGATGGACAGGAAAAGTACACCTGGAGGCCTACAATTCTTAGGGACAAACTAGTAAGTTTGTCATCTAAGAAGCAAAACTGTGTTCCCACCCCCACTCCGAGGTGGAGTACATTGCTGCAGCCAGCGGCTGCTCTCAAATCCTGTGGTTGCGAACACAACGACAGGATTACGGGTTTTATTCAATAATTCCTATCTATAGCGATTCAAAGAGCGCCATTGCTATCACTTGTAACCCCGTTCATCATTCTCGCACAGAGCACATAGATCTTAGGTATCACTTTATAAAGACTGTGGAGAAAGTCACAATTGCCATGTACTTCGTACATATTGAGGTTCAGCTGGCTGACTTATTTACCAAGGCTTTGGATGAATACGATTCCATTTTCTTGTATCTGAGTTGGGCATGCTGAATCGCGACCCTTAGGCCATTTCTTCCCACAACGTTTTTTAAAAAAGTAAGTGTTCATATTAGGTGTCTGACGTAACAATCTTTTTTTAAACCTAAGGGAAATTTCTTTGCCTAAATTAAGGGGGAACTTGATAAAATATATGCTTAAGTTTTTTTTTTTCGAAAAGGTCGGTGATATTAAGAACAAATGTTTGGGTACATTATAGAGAAAGAGCTACCAAGCTATACGCCAAATCCTACGTAAGGCTACCATCTGTAACTGATAGGTAGACACTATTGTACATAGACGCATACGAATAACGTGAAGGATATCCTCGATGAGTAGCTCAGCCGGCCGCGAACAGCCTTCCTTCCATCGTTATTTCGCTCCATCCATAGATGGTAAACCAAGGACGCTAGGAGATGCCGATATGCAGCCTTATGAAGCTGTCGACCCCGCCATCGGCGAGCTGCCCATGCTAGACCAATTGGCCACTCCGAATATGGCCAACAGAAGCACACCTTGTGCTTGAGCAGACCTAAACAACTCCGTGAATATGGACAGTCGAAAAGGATGGTTTGTGCCCATCGCATAGCACACACACCGTCGAGCCAGCTGCCACCGCCGCTATACACGGTTGTCTCTCGTCGCCCATCGACCACAGATTGCCAGCCATAGGTTGAAGTCATGGCGTGGGATTCGTTGGCAGCCTCCAAGTAGTACAGCCTAGCCCACTCGTGGTCGTGATGGGCGCAGCAAATTGTGACGCCCCACCTTCTACTACTATTTTATTATACTAACTTACTGACTAAATAGAATATAAGATATATTACATATGAAACACCGATAGAATTTTTCGATTCTACAAAGCACACCACACACCACTATTTTACAATACAAACATTGTTCAAATCATACATACAATACAAACGTATTTTACAAAAAACACGCATAATTAAACACCCGCCGCACAGGTCGCATCCATGTACACACCACCCTCAAAAGTCACCGGAAGTTCCAGAAGAACCAGCCTTGTCATCTAAACATTTACGTACCGGATTCGCTACGTCTACAACACATAAAAACATGGGATGAGCTATAAAGCTCAGTAAGTGGAAATATGCATATGCACATGTCCAAAATAGCAAAGGCATCCTCGCCAATGCTTTCTAATACTCTTATCCTCTCATCATATTTATCATTCCTCATTTCATCAGGGCCCATAGCTACTTACTAACTGCACCATCCAATCATGAGCTCAAATCCTTTACGGATAAAAATACGATAGTGGCCCACTCTGGATAGGATAAAATTAGGGTTTATCTCCAATCTTATCATTCACCAGGTCGCCCCTCTATCAAAATTACTTTCCTGTCACTATAGTATACTACGTGCCTTCCCAATACCTAAATAATTTAGGTAAATATACTCGACGGTTTTACCCCCGTCATGGTGCTTTTGTAGAAGTAGCTATATTCTCATCTATCTACATTACATATAACTCACTTTCACTCGAGTAATACAATACACGCTCATTCTTCAAAATACTCCATATGATTCGTGCGTGCACATGATCATGATGCATAAACAATGCAACAATAAATATTCCAAACAATCGTAAACAACAGATAATTCACATAGCACGTATTCATCGAAGCAATTAGTCACGTAGCAATACACATATCAATCAATTTAGGTGTTGTAGGTGAAATTCCCACTTACCTGATACCCTTAGCTTATCGTACGGTTAAATCGCTAACCTTCAAACCCTAATTATAGAAACATATAAAATTAGGGTTTGTTAGTCTAATTATAATTTCACGAAATTGGCTTAATTAGAAAACCCTAGTTTTGATTTTTATGAATTTCGAAACTCTAAAATTTAGAATTTAACCTAACTGAAAATTACTATTTAGATATAAATCTCGATATATTCATTAGGCATAAATGTCGAGCTTTGACCCTTACAAGATATCGATACTGAAATAATGTAAGACCTCGACATAATAATCTCGATATAATATGAAAGGATTTCGACATTTCTTTAAAAAAAACTCGACACAATATATTCGAAACCCCACAAAATAAAATGTCGATATCACATGTATTATAAATGTCTAAACAACCTCACACTACATATCGACATCTTAATTTATTTCGACATTTTTCCCTTCACAACTCATAAACTCGAAACATCACAGTCACTCGACATTTTATTCAAAACTTCGACATCATACCCTCAACTTTTTATATAAATTTCTACACAACATGTCGACATCCTCATAATAATTCAAAAACAATCAAACCACTTCACATAACCCATATCGAGCTTTCATTTAAAATTCAATTCAACATCTTAATAAATCTCAACCCCACTTCACCTAACAAATTGACATCTTGTCTCAAAATTCACACAACACATCTCGACATTTTCTTAATTATTAGATCTTGTTCGACATCCTCAACATCACATACATATCGACATTTTCATAAAACTCTCGACATTGCATATAAAATCTCGAAATCACTGTTCACAATTATCTCGACATTTTATTCGACATTCATTATAATTTCGAGACAACATCACACAATCATGTCGACATTTATATAAATCTCAGCTCTATCTCATCTAACACTTCGACATTAAACAAACCCTAATCTTTCAAAATCACTAACACTATTTACTACCTAAACTCTCAACATCTTTCGATCAAAACCTTATCTATCAAGAACACCTTAAATATCATATCAACTTCAAATGGTGTTCATCCTTTTCAAAAATCAAAACCCTAAAGACCATAAGCTTACGTGATTTTCCAGCTTAATAACACTTAAATAAGCCAAAACCTAATTAAAAATATAAAGATTATAGTAAGAACTCTTACCAAATTCCATGTTTCGTTATAGATACTATTTGAGTTCTTCGTCTCCTTTCTAAACTTGTTCCACAAAAAAAATTCATCTAACGGATTCTTTCTTTCTATGTTATTATCTTAAAGCTTTTAATTATTATTAGTTTAGTTATATTATTTGCTAGTTTCACTTTTAGGTTTGAGAGTTTGGACTCATTCATTTCTTAATCATATAATAATTTCAATGATTAGGACATTTACTTTACTCACTAACAAATATTAGCCATGGTCAACGTCATTTCAATGCTATCATTAGATAAGTTCAAAACTTATTGCTAAGAGATTTCGAAATCCCTCACACACAACTATCTCATCATTATTTTCGATATCCTATTCAAGATGCTCAACCTCACAAGACACATATCGACATTTGTTTCGAATCCCACAAAACAAATCTCAAGATCCCATATAAACATTTTATAAATATCGAAACCACCTCACACCAACATTTCAACACCCTAAAATTTTGAAATTATCCAAAACGAAACCCTAAGTTTCCGAAATTATAATATTTCGAAATTCTCTTTTCAAAATTTCTAAAACTCCATACCTAATTTCCAATAATGTTAGATATCATGTAAGCACAAAATTAAATAAATACTGAATATGAAATCATATAGTCCATAATATGCATGCAAATTTATTGGCCAACTTACGCACGGGACCCGGGTATTACACAAATCGCGGGCCCAGCGCGTGGTAAAAGTCCTGTCCGTCGATGGCTTCCAACGGATGGTGTCGCCAGAAAGTGGCCGGGCTGGAGGTAGAAGTGGTAAGATCTCAATGCATTCTTCCGACGTTTGGGCTGGCCAGTGCCAGCCATCGCCATCTATAGCCGCACTAAGTCGGGAATCGAGGGGCAGCCCCATCACCATCAGCCCTCATAGGAATCGCTCAATTAATGGTACATCAGACAGCCGGGTCAAGCCACAGGAGTAGCGTCTCACAGTTTTTTTTCTTTGCAGTTGCCCACTCGGATCTGCACCAGGCTGCGGAAGGTAGATCGCAGCTTGAGCAGCTTGTTCCATATCCAAGCAGCTCGAGGAGACGGCTTTGCACTCCTTAAGGACTTGGTCAACAAGCGTGTGCGCAGCAGCCAATGTACTCATATCGACCCGCAGTCTCGGGTGGCTAGATGCCATAGTTGCTTCAGCAGCATGGCACGGGTGTCGACTTCCAAGGAACGGAGGCCAAGACCGTCCTCTATTTTCAGGAGACACACATCAGTCCACGCCACCTTTGCGGTCCCCGCCCAAAGGAACTTCCTAATTCTCTTTCGTAGAACCCCTTTGGGTAAGAGGAAGACAGCTGAACAATAGACATGAATAGATAGAAGTACAGACTGGGTCAACTATAACAGCGCTGCATACGATAAGGACCGGTTCAGCCATGCCCCCAGCCGTCGATCAACACTCTGAATTAACGTTAGGCAGTCCTGGTAAGTAAGCCGCGAGGTGATTAGAGGCACTCCTAGGTAGCGGACTGGCAAGTGCCGAGGGGACACCCCATTATCGCCTGAAGCGCTGAGTGTTCGCTCCCTTCGGGATGAGGGCAATGAGGGTGCTGTTGAGCTCCTTTAGGAGAGAACCAGTTCTAATGAAGTCCGTCACCGCTGTCGTGAAATCTGGGCCGACGATATGCCAAAGTTGCCTTGAAGAAGGCTGATGTATACCCGTCGGGCCCGGTGCTTTGTCGTCTTTGATAGAGAACAACGCTGCCCTGATTTCAGCAGAGGTTACGAGTACGACCATTGCCAAAGCCTCCCCAGTCTTTAAGGTCGTAGGCAAATAATCCCGACCATTGCTAGCTCGCTGGGGCTGGGATGGCATGTCTGTCCCAATAGATCTGTATAGAAACGGAGTAGCTCTTCTGTCACTCGCTCTTCCCCCTCAATACTCGCCCCTTGGTCGTCCTCGAGGTAAAAGATCTGATTGGCAGCTTGCCGTGTTGCAATCTCTTAAAGAAGAAGGCAGTGCACTGGTCACCTTCTTTGAGCCACGCCAGTATTGCACGCTGTCGAAATGACATTACTCCATCTCCACTGCTGCAGCATACAGTCCACGGCAATCAGTCTCCAGCTGTTGAATTGCCCTTCTCGAGGGTAAATGCCTGTGAACTCTGCGCCACGTCAAGAAAGCCCTTTGCCTCTGCTACTATGCCAAGGTCCTTACGCAGCTGCTTGAGTCTCGGCTTGAGCAACTTTAAGCGCTTGAGAAGAGCGAACGTACACCTGCGCAGGGCTGTTGCCAACATTCCTCCATCAGTGGGAGGAATCGCCTATCCTTAGTCAAAAAGTTATCAAACCGAAACGCCGCTGCTTTGCGCGGTGCTGTAGCTGCCTGACTCATGACGAGGGGACAATGGTCCGATGTCACCGGCAATTCACATGTGTATTGCACGCCCGGGAATTGGGCAAACCACGCAGGGTTAGCGACCATCCGATCTAGACGACGCCAAATCTCATCCGGCCCCGCCTGGTGATTAAACCATGTAAAGTAAGGCCCCACTGATGGAACCGGGCTGAGATCAGATTGTGTGAAGCAATTTGAAGGTCCCCCCATTCAGCTGGGTTGGGGATCCGCCTCTCGCTTCGTGTGAGCCCAATATCGCATTAAAGCGCCCATAGCTAGCCATGGGCTGCTGGCATATGATTGTGAGATATTAATAAGCTCACGCCACAGATCTTGTCGTTCCACGCGCTGATTCGAGCCATACACTATCGATAAGACAGACTCTTCCTTATCCGCTAACGATCTAATTTTGCTTGAGGAGAGACTCTGTCGATGCTTACCGTAACGTAACGAGCATCCCATCCCACCCAAATTCGGGAGCCCGACCGTCGTCGTAGTCAAAGAACCAGCTCAATGCCGCTAATGACTGTGAGGTAGCTTCTGCATTCGCGGCCGATACCCGCGTCTCAACAAGTCCTAGCAATTGATGTCATGTTTTTGAACCAGTTCCCACACCGCCGCCCAGTGGTTTAACTTGTTTAGACCATGCACATTCCAGATGGAGACGTGTATTGGGAACAAGTTGATGAAGGGTGCTTAGGCCCTTGGTTGTTCCACCAGCTGCCGTTTTCTCAGATATGAATTTCCAACACCTCATTGGCTAAGTCCACAAGCGCAGCAAAAGAGTTACTATCATGTCGTTTGGATGGCCCTGCTCGATCTGCTGGATTCAACGCCCCTTTCCCGAACCGCAGCGAAAGTGACTGTGTTTGAGTTTGCACTTCAGTCTGTCCCTTTCTGGACACCGCCCGCCATTTCGTTGTCTGCTCGACCACCTTGCTCTTGGCAGCATTGGGCTAGGTGTCGGCGGTTGTACCGGCCTTTCGGGCAGGAATGCTGGCTGTGAGTAATTGCCAAGCAGACTTGCCAGGGAGTGGGCCGCCATTCGTGTTCCACCTTCACCGTGTCAGGCCAGCTTCACTATTATCTGGCCGTGGTAGACGTAGTGTAAACGAATAGGGCTCCTTAATATTCTCCAGGACACAAACCCGGGCACAGTCTATGCGTTCCATGCTTATCGCCATTGCATCTGGGAACAGCGGCTGTCCTATCACGCTAGCTATAAACACTTAGCCCTTCAGTGGTCCAATATTCCAAAGGAACATTTCCAAATTTCACCCATGTTGGAATATGCTCATGGTCTTGTTTTTCCAGCGTGAGTCCGGTCTCCACTCTTGCAGGAACAGAGGTTGGCCTGATAGAGCCAAGGTCCTCCTTCGAGTGCCTCTTCCATAGCAGTGGCCGAGCTAAACCGCAGCTTAAAGAATCCCGAATTGGTTGCGCGAACCTCCTCCAGTTGGGGCCAGAGCGATCAGAAAAATCCTCAGCATGGGGGTAGTAAGGTTTCCGGCCAAGAAAGTATCCCACAAGTGTGTGTCCATCTGGCAAGGCCCTTGGATGCAACTCGCATGTTGGCTGGATCAGCACACCACCCGCCCCACTCACAGGTGGTGGTATGTATGTAAGGCAGGGCCCTTTTGTCTTGGCTGTTCGGCCCTGGAGCACCTTGGCATAACTTGTCTGTGTTGTGCGGCCTTCATCTTGGCCTATCATTCACTTAGCCGGTCTATTTGTGTCATGGCAGGATAGCTAGTCATCAGTGTTTCCTGAGTAGGCTCGATCGACACCGCTTTCGGCCTCCCAGTCTCCCCAGAGGTGTGCCCATCTTCCTGCCCAATCTAGTGTTGTTCCTTATCCTTCGTCCGATTGGGATTCATAGCGTTTCCAGTGGCAGTTTGTGTCTCAGAGCCCATATTATACCTCGTTGTTATCGGTGCCCTGGCTCTTGAGAATTGCATGCATGAACGCTGGTCTCACACCGGCCGAATTATCGTGAAGCTGCGTCGAGATAGGTGAAACAATCGGTGGTATGCAATCCGTATCGGCCCGATTGTTGGGTGGTGCAGGCCCTTGAACCCTAGTTTTCAGCGCCGCAAATGCCGTAGTGTCAAACCTCGTGGAAAAATTAGTGTAATCACTCCCTAAGGACCGCAAATACAAGTCCGTGAGTGTAGGACCTGAAGGACCAACAGTGGAGGACATCATAAATCCGCACATCGCTGATGTTGAACCCATGGTGAAGACGATCGATTATGTAGCAGGTGTCGTGTAAAAGCGAATTAGAAATTGGATTCCCCAGTCCCCGGCTGAGCTCCGGCGAGAGGAATGGCTGATGTCCACCGGTCGGCCAATTCTGAGGGGAATGGCCGGAAACAGCGGTGGAAGGTAGCGGTGAAATTAGTGGTTTCTCTCTGTACGAATTTTGTCTCTCTAAGATCAAATTAAGTTGGCGCTGTTTTTGAGTTCCGGAATATATGCTTATGTTGAGGGGGAGCTTTTTGTTGGGGTAGGCCCGATTAATCGACGCCGGCCCCCGAACAGCTCGACGTGGCCATAGCGGAAGCACGTTTTGAACCGAGCGGCGTAGGGTGCCGAAGTTTCGATTTTCAACATCTAAATTCGACCTAACGCCTTCGGCTTCTCTCGAGGGCTCAAGATACTACCCCGAGCCTCAGGAGACCACGTCTAATTCGAACTTCTTAAATTCGAGTTTAATACAAGTTTTTTCGAATTAATAATTCCATTCCAAACTAGTTCGAACAAAGCGGCAGCCGACAGCGTTTCTACTATTTGGCAACCGAAACAATTTTCGATCAATACCAAATTTTCCAGTTTGATTCTACACTTCCCAACGATCGCAACGAGGGGTCTTTTGAATCATTCCGATGTCGTTTGGTATTTTTCGCAAAATCAAATCAGTGGTTCGAAATTATCAATTCGACTAAAGCGGCAGTCTGCCGTCTTTCGACAGTTTAACAACCCAAAACGATTTCCGATCAATACCAAATTTCTAGATTGATTCTACCCTTCCAACGATCGTAGAGAGGGGTCTTTCGAATCATTCCGAGGTCGTTGGTATTTTTCGTAAAATCAAATCAGTAGGGTACGAAATATACCGTCGGTGTACGTGAATGCACCTCGGATGGACGTCGCAGCACCTCGTCTGGCTCCCGGGGATTCCGGGCTAGATTGTCATGCCGGTATGACCTTGATCGAACCTATGAGACTGCTCCCAATGGTAGACGCAGCTCGGCTCGGGCGTCGAGAATCGTCGAACAATCCCGTGGCTAGAATTACGTAGCTTAAGAATTTCCAAAACCTCACCCACGTTTTTCTTTTCGTTTTCTCTGAATATTTATTGAGGAGTGTACCAAGTACTTACTCTTAGAGCAGCCCCACGTTTTATTTTTTTGAGTCAAGAGGCTAGTTCTCATTCACTTCACCATCTTTACTTGTAGTAAAATTCCACTACCATTATTGTATTGTTTTTTCTATTAACACTTGTAAAGTAAGTAAAGAGTGAGTCACTTGCCACCTCAACATATGTGGCAAGCCATGGAATTCTCCACATGTCCAAGACCATGCAAAATTTCAAGTAATTCCATGTAGGCCCTTTAGGTTTTTAAATTCTCAATTTACTCCCTCAATTTTGAGTAATAAAATAATTAAATCCAATCTAATTATTTTATTTACAGTTGAGCCTCATTTAGTTAATTAAGTAAGCACTTAAGACAATCTCAAGTCCTAATTATTCCCGTGACTGTCATCGGAATTTAACTAAATTATCGACACCTCGTGTCAACTATGCCACTACCTCAACGAATCCCATTCGTTGGGTTCCAGAGAAAAGCCCGCGTTTTCGTTCAAGTTCATTACCATTTTTAAGCGCGACTCTCTAGGTCCGTCTCAACTGGCACGGGAGGAATCCGCGAGTCCCGTATTAGCCTAGCCAATCCCGTGGTACGGACAGATCCCAGTTGAGAACGAATTTTGATCTAATCGAAATTCGGGCGAACCGACTATAGTGTATTCATTTAAATACATCTTACGCCTTTCACTTGTGTCCCGGTTAGGTGAGAGCCATGTAAATGTCAAACTCACTAACCCAACACTATGTTATAATTGAGACCCAACCAATTATTTAAACTCCGCTCCATATCTATTACGACCGAGCTTACCAAGCTTCGGCCGAAAGCTTTACAATCGTCGTTCTCCAATTACCTCATAGGACGTTAGCCTATACGAATATAGGCAGTGAATCCCGATAGCAGTCAAAGCCCGGCAATCACCTCCGTAAAGTCAGTTGCGTTTCGTCGCTGGCCCGTGTCCCATTTCCGAACACTTGCGGACCTAGCCAACTAGCGACAAACCAAAATCGCGAAAGCAAATCCGTCAGTGACCCTATCGGTCTGAGGCTGCTATTGTCATTCGTTCAATCATTGACAACATCCTAGTCATGTGATCAAGAGGAATACGAGCCGAATGTCCGAATACGCGATCTCTCCGATCACCGATATCTCCATCACGACCCACAACCTCTCAGGTAATCGGTGACACTACGGACATTCAAGACGATACTATGTGGTCGTCAATGAATAAGTCATATTCGGATATCTAGTCACCCACCTAGAATCCTTAGAATTACGGACTTTTTATTTAATGCTGAGATAAGGACTGTCCGGGTCTCCTCCCTCGTCCCCACGAGAATCAGATGTCCAACTCAAACATTTGGGTGTTATTTATTTATTGCACCGCCAGATGCCAAGCAGACTTTAAGTTCGATAAATAAATAATAATGCCTTTATCATAATGAAATAATATTCACTACTTTATTTAACAGTATATACAATAAAACTGTCTATCGACCCATACATCATTGTGCGCCCTATACTATTCTTAGTCCTCGTATGGCATTCTGAGGGCACACTCCTAACAGCCTCCACTTGCACTCGAATGCCATGTGCTGCACCTAATGCCAGTCACAATGGTATCGTCGGCCCATCTTGTCCAGATGCTGTTCCATAACTGCCTGGGACAAGGGCTTCGTAAGTGGGTCCGCCACGTTTTCTGCGGTGGCGATTTTCTGCACGACGACCATCCCGTTTTCAACGAACTCACGTAGTACGTGATATTTCTCTAAATATGTTTGGACTTGCTATGAGATCGTGGTTCCTTTGCCTGCGCGACTGCACCGCTATTATCGCACCAAAGTGTAAGCGGTCTGTCTGCAACTGGTACCACAGTAAGTTCCTTCAAGAACTTTTCATCCAAAACGGCTTCTTTAGCTGCCTCTGAGGCTGCTATGTATTCTGCCTCACACGTGGAATCGGCAGTCGTGCTTTGCTTGGAGCTTCTCCAAGACACTGCCCCACTATTGAGCACGAAAACAAAACCTGAAGTAGATTTTCGGTCATCCACGTCCGACTGGAAGTCCGAATCGGTGTAACCTTCTACTTCTAGTCCCGCTCCTCCATAGACAAGCGTTAAGTCTTTAGTCCGTCTAAGGTACTTAAAGATATTCTTAATGGCAGTCCAGTGTCCTTTCCCCTGGATTGCCTGAAACCGACTAAGGGTATTCCACTCATCCGTCGTCGGTCTTCCTCACTTTGAGGTGACATTGATTTCGACAAATGGACCCCATGTCGCATAGGTAAGTACCCTCTCTTAGAGTCATCCATTCTGAATTTCTTCAGGATTTTCTCTAAGTAAAGGGCCTGAGATAAGCCGATCGTTCTGTTCGCTCGATCCCTGAACAAGCGAATACCGAGTATATACGTCGCTTCTCCCAGATCTTTCATGGAGAACTCAGTTGAAAGCCATGCTTTCACCGACAAGAGCATCCCGATGTCATTTCCTATCAAAAGGATATCATCCACGTACAATACAAGGAAACGACACCATACTCCCACTGCTCTTTCTGTAGACACATGGCTCATTTACATTTTTCTCGAATCCGAAGTTCCGAACTGCTTCATCGAAACGTAGGTTCCAGCTGCGTGAGCCCTGTTTCAGTTTGCACACTTTCTGAGCATCTGCATGCGACTCAAAACCTTTTGGCTGCTCCATATAGATCTCCTCCTTGAGGAATCCATTAAGGAACGCCGTTTTGACGTCCATCTGCCAAATCTCATAATCATAGTGCGCAGCTATTGTGAGCATTATGTGTATAGACTTGATCATGGCTACAGGCGAGAAAGTCTCCTCATAGTCGACTCCCTCCTTTTGGTTATAGCCCTTGGCAACCAACCTGGCCTTGTATGTCTCAACTTGTCCGTCAGATCCAATCTTTCTCCTGTATATCCATTTACAACCAATTGGTCTAAAACCGCTCGGTAGGTCTACAAGAGTCAAGACTTTGTTTGAGTACATTGAGTCTATCTCAGCCCGCATATCAATCCATCTCGTTGAGTCAACATCGGATATAGCTTGATCGAAAGTAGCGGGATCTTCTCTTAGAAGTCCCCCAGTCGCAACATAATCGTGTTCAAACGTGTGACATGCCATACCGCTCTGGTTGGCGTGGCACCCTTTCAGATCGTCACAAGACTGCTTCACTCGGACCAATCCAATTCCAAATCCTGTGAGGGCGTTTCGGTCGACTGCTCCTCGAGAGTGACCTCTCGGGCAACGCCACAATCTCGAATGAACTCTTCCTCGAGAAAATGTGCGTGTAGGCCCACAATGATCCTGTGATCATCGTGAAAGTAGAATAGGTACCCCATAGAGTTTTCAGGGTAACCTATGAAATGACCTTTCAGAGACCTAGACTGCAATTTGTCTGCCTTCAACTTTTTCACATAGGTCGGGCAACCCCAAATCCTAATATGTGATAAGCTGGGTAAACGGCCAGTCCATATCTCATACGGAATGCCGTTAACAGACTTCGAGGGACAACCGGTTTATGGTATAAGCCGCTGTCAAAAGCGCGTATCCCCACAATGACATCGGCAAATCTGTATAGCTTAACATAGAACGAACCATATCTAATAAAGTTCGGTTTCTACGTTCGTCCACTGTAACAACCCGTCCCATACCGGGTGTCACTGTAGCATCGGTCCCTACCGGGACCTGTGAGGTTGGGCCCACCACACTCCGACTGATAGTTTGGCCCCACTGTACCATCATTTAACCTTTCAGAGTGCTTCGTCCTCGCTCACACGCACCCTGGGCAAAACTTCCCAGGGGGTCACCCATCCCAAGATTGCTTCAAGTCAAGCAGGCTTAACTTTGAAGTTCTTTCGGATGGACTCCCGAAAAGGTAGGTCGACCTTGGTGATATGAGAGTACAATCAATTCTCTTATACAATTCTTAGCCTGACACGCCCATACATTGTCAGTCTCAGGATCCCCTCTCATTCGGGTGTCGGATCGGTTCATTCATGTATCCCTTCGCCTAGAAGCCTGCCAGGAGCCGCTCCTTGTCCGTGCACCTCTCTGGCACCGGCGATCACTCCTCGCCCTCATCGGCCCCGGGCATCACACGCCCACCTGCTTCCACCTGGTCGTCCCCGAACCAGCACCGTACTGCGAGAGGTTGTGCTCTGATACCACCTGTAACAACCCGTCCCATACCGGTGTCACTATAGCATCGGTCCCTACCGGAACCTGTGGGATTGGGCTCACCACACTCCGACTGATAGTTTGGCCCCACTTTACCATCATTTAACCTTTCTGAGTGCTTCGTCCTCGCTCACACGCACCCTGGGCAAACTTCCCAGGGGGTCACCCATCCCAAGATTGCTTCAAGTCAAGCACGCTTAACTTTGAAGTTCTTTTGGATGGACTCCCGCAAAGGTAGGTCGACCTTGGTGATATGAGTAGTACTATCAATTCTCTTATACAATTCTTAGCCTGACACGCCCATACATTGTCTGTCTCAGGATCCCCTCTCATTCGGGTGTCGGATCGGTTCATTCATGTATCCCTTCGCCTAGAAGCCTGCCAGGAGCCGCTCCTTGTCCGTGCCCCTCTCTGGCACCGGCGATCCCTCCCCGCCCTCATCGGCCCGGGCATCACAGCCACGCCGTTCAATTGTGGCGTGCCGGGCGGAGTCATATGTGATAATATACCATTCTCCTTCAAGAACTGGTCAAACTCGATACTCATGTACTCGCCTCCTCGATTCGATCGAATGGCTTTAATGAGTTTCGACGTTTGTTTTTCCACCAAAGCCTTATACTCCTTGAACCTTTCAAGTGCATCAGCTTTATACCTCATCAGATACACGAGTCCGTAACGACTGTGATCATCCGTGAAGGTAATAAAATAGTGGAAGTCACCCCGACCTTCACATTGAATGGCCCGCAAACGTCCGTGTGAATCAAACCGAGAATTTCCGTGGCTCTATTAAATGTCTCGGTGAAGGGTGATCGGGTCATTTTACCTTGGAGGCACGACTCACAAGTCGGATAGGGATCTAATCCCAACGGTTTCAAAATCCCATTTTTCTCTAACTCATGGATCTTACGTTCTCCAGTATGCCCTAATCGAAGATGCCACAGGTACCTCGCATTTATTCATGACTTTCGTTTGTTTGTGACAGTATTCACAGATACGTCGTTCTGGGTGTTTAAATAGTACAAACCATTAAACAGTGTCGCGTTGCCAACATTTTTATTCCGATAGATAATGTGGCATGTATTATTATTAAAGTTAAATACATAACCATTCCTGCTCAAAACAGGAATGGAGACGATGTTCTTAAAACCCCTCGGGAGTACAAGACAATCGTACAAACGCAACACATGCCCAGATAACGAAACAAGACATCTTGATCTGACGTGGCTTGCCGAGAGACTATCCCTGCTTCCCAATCTAACCTCGATCTCCCGCTCCCAAGTGCTCTACTTGGTCCCAGACCCTGCGTGGACACACAAATGTGAGTACTAGCTCCCGAATCCAATATCCAGGAAGTAGAGTATACAGGTGATGAGTTCTTTTCTCTCTGTACGTTTTCTCTCTCTTGGATTTCTCTCCCAAAACCCTAAACACGTCTCTTCATCTTCCCCCCACCTCCCACCGCCAACAACCGCCGACACCCACTCCACCGCCTTGCCGTCCGCCGACCCAACCCACGCCACCCTCCATCGCCGGGCTCAGACGGCGATGGGAGGGATTTGAATACCTCACGTTGTTTCTCGGTCTTTTTCAACCGGCAACCTTTCATCTCCCCCAATGGATCCACCACCATCGGATTTGGATTGCCTTGGCCCCTCACCGGATTATGCTGCCTGAGGAGGAATATCATCGACTTTGACAAACTCTTCGACGTTGCATCCTTTGAAGCCCATGTGGGCCGCACCATCGCCGGAACAACCAGCCACCAACCTCCGCCGAAGCAGGTTTTCACCGCCCAGCAGATCAACGGGCCAACTCCTAATGCCTCGCAGCCTACCGTAAGACAAGCGTCGCAGCCTCTATGGACTCCACACAGACGCAAGCGCCGCTTCACGTCCGCCGTCGTCCCTATCCGTGACCCGCACCACGAGGCCCACGGGCTGATTCGCAAGGGTACTCCACCTCCACCTAGTCGCCGCACTATCAACAAGGAGGATGGACCTAATGAAAGTACGCCGTCTCCTCATGTCTCTTCAACTTCCATGGGGAATACGAAAGGACCTAGGGTTTCTTTGGGTGCGGACAGCAATGAGAACGGGCTTGCGATCCACCCTAATGGCCCCCAACCTACGGCAGCGAGGTAATGCAACCACCCCCCTCTGATTTGGCCCCGACTGTCGAAGATGCTTCGGATGAGGAACCGCAATCTCCTCAGCTACTTGAACGTCGTTTCCCTGATCGCCGAGTCATAACACCACAGGCCTTGGATCAGGGCTGTTTAAGGAGCATGGCCATGTTGATGGACAGCCGTGTATGGTGGGAACATTGACACCGGGTGCTACGACTGGAGCCACTGCCGCAAAACGGCCGACTCAACACACCAAGGCGCCCACTCGTTATGTCCTGAACGCTACACACCAACCTAGGGTTTCTTCTCATGGTCATTCTCACCCCAGGCCAGTGAGCGTGTTGGCCCGTCCTACCAACCTGTCGGTGCATACGACAGCCATGACAGAAACGGCTAGTGAACGTGCTAGCCCGTCCTTTGTTGCTGTTTTACAAGGTGCCAATGCCAATAAAGCGCAGCCATGACGTCCTTCTCCGCCACGGCTCGACCTATCCTACACGGCTCCCACACTTATTGATGGAGAAGTTGTCGCTTGCCCGCCTTGGACGGTAGCCAGAAAAGGGACCACCAGATGGGACCACACCCTCGTTGGCTACTTCTTAGGAAGAGACCTTACTTCCCTCACGTAGAACGATTTGCTAAATCCAGTTGGTCTGACCTGATTGAAGTCCGCGCTACAATCAATGGCTTCTTTAAGTTTCGATTTGCAATGGCGGAGGCATCAGCTGCGGTCCTGGAGGGTGGACCATGGCTCATGCATGGGCAGCCACTCTTTCTCGAGGTCTGGAAAATGGGCATGTCCTTTGAGAAGAAGAATCACCGACTGTCCCGCTATGGGTAAAATGCGCAATGTTCCAAGCGAGTTGTGGACGCAAGAGGGTCTGGGAATAGTGGCTAGTGTTATTGGGAGGCCCTTATTTGCTGACTCGATGACGGCTACTGGTGAACGACTGGAATACGCGCGGGTATGCATCAAGAAACCCTGGAGGAACCGTTCGTTGAGCAGTTCAAAGTCAGAATCCCTACCGAGGATGGAGGACACTCGGGGGATGTACCAATACGGGTTGAATACGAGTGGAAACAAAAACAATGCGCAGCCTGTAGCGCTTGGACCCATGGATCTGGAAGCTGCCCATAGCACCCGATCAAGCAAACACGGCCGCAAACTTCGACGAGGGCTGCATGACAGACTCAACGGCCAACCACGCAAGTGCAGCCACCAGCCGTGGCCACGGCCCCTCAACATACCGTGGGCCATAATCCTCAGTATACTGTTGTACCCCGCACAAGACATGATCGACGATGAGCTAATAATAACAAGAAGGGCAAAGACAAACTTGTGGAGGCACCCACGGCTACCAATGACGTTGAGGGCGGAGATAATAGGGGCCTTATACCGGATACTCAAGGCTGGCCATTCTGAACAATACGAGCTGCTCTACAAGCATGGCCCCCTCTAGCAGCCATATAGTTGACCACCAGAATCCATTTGCTGCTCTCGCTGATTTGGAGTGGGAAAACATAGATACTCAGGGTCCTACAGCAGCCCTCCAAGCGGTTGTCCAATGATTCCAGTCGCCTCTTGGAACGTGCGTGGTCTAAACAGGTTAGACCATAGATGGGCGGTGAAGGAACTGATTACGAGGTATGAACTTAAGATCATTGGACTCAATGAGACAAGAGCTTCGGAACAAAACGCAGCTAGTATTACCCAATCGATTAGGCCCTGGAGCTGGTTCTATGACTACGAAGGAGAGCCGTCATCTCGTATTGGGTTGGTTGGGACCCCGGCTTCGTCACTGTCATTGTTGAAGCCTACACTACTCAGGCTGTTCATTGCAAAGTGCAAGTTCTGGGGGAAAGGTTGGAGTTCTTTATCTCCTTCATTTACGGGCTTAACCTTCGGTCGGAACGACGGGATCTATGGGCTGACTTTGTTAGAACTTCACGACGGCGCGAAAATACTCCGTGGGTCGTGATGGGCGACTTCAATGCAATCCTGGACGAAAGGAAGCGCGTGGAGGGTCCTCTGGTGGTGGCTGCCCCGACTTGGCTGAGTGCCTTACTAGTTCGGACCTTATCGGACTTCCACGTGTGGGACCCCTCTTCACTTGGTACAACCAACAAAGTAGCACCTCGGGCGTTTGAGACGACTTGACAGAATGGTGGGTAATCCTTCATGGTTTGCCCGGTTCGGTGACTTGACCTATCGATGCGGCCTCCCATCGACCTCGGACCACTCCCCCCGATCCTGGAGTCTACTAGTCCGACACGAGCCAAAGGCCCTGTCTTCAAATTTGATAATTTCTTAGTGAACGACCCTCGCTTTCTACCCTTGGTGGAAGATTCTTGGCTACGACGAGAGGACGGCTACCCCATGTTTGCTGTGGTAAAGCGCCTGAAAAGGATAAAATCTGCTATGCAAAAGCTACGACGAGAGAAGGGGGATCTCAACCGCAACACTCTCGAGGCGAAACGATCCTGGATACCGTCCAAGAACTTGCCGTCCATTAACCTTTTGAGGCCAACCTCCTCATCCTTGAGAAACGGTTCCGCTTTGTCTACGGCAAAGCGGTTGAGATGGAGCACATGGCAGTAACCCAACGAGCTAAAGTGGAGTGGCTTAAGGACGGCGACCAATGTACCTCTTTTTTTTTCAAGAAAGTGGCCACGCGTTGGGTAATCAACCGGATTTTCTTTCTTGAAAATGAGGATGGGGAAACCTTCGAGGGCGATGACCGTGTTAGAGCGGAGCTTATTCGCTTCTATATGGAGCTACTTGGACAATCCTCACGTACGGCTTCTATTGACCCGGCTATGATTGCGCCGTACTTGGAGAGGAAACTCAGAACGGACGAAGCCGATGCAATGATTCAGCCAATCACGGATGACGAGATCAAGAGCGCGCTCTTTTCCATGGGAGATAATAAATCACCTGGACCTGATGGATTTACGGCTGCATTCTATAAGCATGCTTGGAACACAGTAGGACCCGAAATTACTCACGCAATCAAGGAATTCCTTCGTACGGGTTATCTCTTGAAGGAACTCAACGCTACACTGATCACGCTCATACCTATAATCCTAGGATGGCCAAGGACTTTAGACCAATCTCATGCTGTAATGTACTTTACAAAATCATTTCGAAGGTCATTGCGAATCGCTTAAAGGGCTGCCTCGGCCATCTCGTCCACCCATCGCAGACGGCCTTTATTCCTGGCCGGCGGATCTCGGACAACATTCTCATAGCCCAGGAAGTCTGCCAATGGTACAATAACATTGGTCTTCCCGCACGGGTGGCTTTCAAAGTTGATATTGCTAAGGCCTACGATAGAGTGGAATGGGACTTCGTTATCGCCACACTCGAAGCGCTTAAATTCCACCAGACCTTCATGGGCTGGGTTCGGGCTTGCTTAACGACGCCTTGTTTCTCCATCAATATCAATGGGAGGACCGAGGGTTTCTTCCATGGGCGACGTGGTCTGCGGCAAGGCGATCCAATCTCGCCTTATATTTTTACGCTCGTAATGGAGGTCTTATATTGCATCATCGCTGATGGGATCCGACGTAATCCCAGCTTTCAGTATCACTGGAAATGCGTCACTTCTTCCTCTTTATGCTCACGTTTGCGGACGACCTCCTTCTCTTCTGTCATGCGGATGTGGAGTCGACCTTGGTTTTCAAGAGAGGCCTGGAACTGTTTGCTACGCTCTCTGGGTTGAGGGCCAATAACCAGAAGAGCGAGATGTTCATCTTTAAAAAGCTGAGCGAACTGAAGGGTGCAATTCAGACCGTTGTGGCATCCCGTATGGGTCCCTACCTGTACGATATCTTGGGGTCCCCCTCATTGCGTTGCGGCTCACTATTGCTGATTGTGCTCCGCTTCTTAAAAATATTGATCGTCGGCTGGGCTCATGGACCAGTCTGTCCCTTCCTATGCGGGTCGGGTCCAACTCATCAAATCTGTGCTCCTGAGCTTTCACACGTATTGGGCGGGAGTGTTCCTTCTCCCAAAGGTATTATAGGAGCATTGAGACACGGCTTTGGAAGTTCTTATGGAGAGACACCTCTGCTAAAGTCGCTTGGACGATATTTGCCTCCCAAAGGAGGAAGGCGGCCTGGGACTACGCTCGATCGAACTGATAATAAGGCATCACTTCTTCGGCTCCTTTGGGCTCTATTGAGCAGGGATGACTCCTCGATCTGGGCCACTTGGATTCGGCAGACTCGCTTACACAACACTACGCTCTGGACCACCAGGCCTACCACAAGGACATCGTGGAGTTGGAACAAGCTCCTAAAGCTCCGTGACCTTATCAGACCACTCATTACTTTCACCATTGGGAATGGGAATACCATACGTATGTGGACTGATCCGTGGCTGCCCATGGGACCCATGATTGCCCGCTTTCCCCGGGCCCGATGGTTATGGGTCTCCCTATCGACTCGAGGCTTAGTGAAGTGATTAACGAGGAGGGGTGGTGCTGGCCCGCTCAATCATCGGTGGAATGTCTGGAGATAGCGCCTTGCTTCCCCAGATTTGGCCGAATGAGGAGGATACGATTAGTTGGATTGCGTCTCCCAATGGGAAGTTCTCTACCTCCTCCGTCAGGGAGAGCATCCGGGCGCGGCGCCCCAAGGTCCCTGGTATACACTCTTTGGGGGCCCGCTGGCCATCCCCAGACATGAGATTATGCTTTGGCTCGCTATTCGGGACAGACTGGCGACGAAGGACAAGTCTTGGGTTGCGGCGAAGGCTGGAAGCTCCACTTGCTTACTTTGCGACACACATGCGGTGGAGACTACAAGACATCTTTCTTCGAATGCCCCTACTTCAGACAATGCCTCGATTACTCCGGGGAAACTGCACTTTGGCTGGCCGATTAGAGATTGGCCCGATGGAATCCGTTGGGCGGCTAGGTGGTGGCGGGGCAAGCATCTTGCAAAGCTGGGCCCTCGACACGCCTTAGCTTCCCTGGTGTATCACTTGTGGATGGAACGTAATAAGAGATGCCATGAAGGGAGACAACGCCAGCCCACTCAGCTCATCATGGATGTCGAGTCCCTTCTTTGCCTTCGTCTATCCACTCTCCCCACTAACTATACGCTACAAGCTAGCGCCCCTTCGGCGGATGTGGCACATCGCCTGGTAGCATCTCCATCCTCCCCTGGGTCTAATGTTTTCTTGGCTGATTTCCTCCACAGGTTTTGGGACTGGTCCGAACTTGCATGCGTGGGTGTCTCCTGCTCTCCATGACTGTGTCCTGACTCCTTTGGTTTGGCTTGGAGGGAGCTGCCCTTCCGCGTTTTGATGGATGATGACGCCCCCTCGTCCTGATGTCTGACGGAGACTGAGTCTCCCCTTTCCCATCTCCCTTTCTTTTTTTGTTTTTGTTCTCGTTATCCCTCCCCGGCCGGCCCTCTTGTGTTCTGTTTTTGTTCTTTGTTGTAGGCTGTCTTTTGGACCTCGACGCTCCCTGCTTTCCGTGCCGTGCGATCCCATGCTTGGATGGGGTGCCCTCCCTGTACTGCCGTCCTGTCGCCATCCCCTTTTGACCGGCTGCATGGATTTCAGGAGTTGGCATTTGTTTGTCGCTTTCCGACCAGCCTTGCGGGTGCTTCATGCATGTCTTACTTTCCCCGCCTGAAGCTTATCCACGGTGATATTTCCTTCCGTCTGTGCATCTTGCACTTGTTGGCACTTAGCTGGGTCGCCCTGCTGGTACTACATCTGGTACCAGGAACCGGTTGATGACTTCTACGTAGCCCTTTCCTCGATTGCTGTACTTGTCTTCTGGCTTAGGTCTTGTTTGGGATCTTGTAGGTTGTTTGGGTTTCCGAGTGTTTGGTGCTGTCTGGTCGTTTTACACTACCGTTTGGTGCGGCATGAGCGATATATGCACGCTGCTCTGTACTCCTGTTTTCCATTTATTTTAGTTACCGTTTCCAAAAAGAGTATACAGATGATGAACAAACTGTTTCTAAAACATTAAGTTCCTACTTGACGCAGCCTGCTCACCTTGAGCTTCGGACAGTCCCGCTTCCAGTGGCCCAGCGCACCGCAATGCAGACACCTATCCGTCGGCTTTACACTGGTCTGCTTCGATTTCCCATAAGATTTGTTCTTCTTAGAAACCTTCCCTGTTGGCTTGAGCTTGTTGCCCTTCTTCTTTTTGCCTTCTGGGGCTTCGAAGAGGTGGCGACAAGTGCAGTCTGCTTTGCCCTCTTCATCTGACCTTGCGCCGTTGATAACTGATTCATCAGATCAGGAAGCATCAGCATCATGCCGTTCAGATGATAGTTCATTATGAACGCATTGAAGGACGGGCAGAGACTGCAAAATGAGATCGTTTTGTAATTCCCGATCAAATCGGAAATTGAGAGTCTCCAATCTCTCGATCATGGTGATCATGTTCATAACATGTTCGCCAACGTTCTCACCCTCAGACATCCTCGATCAGAAGAGCTGCGACGAAGCCGCATAGCGAGCTGTCCTAGACGTCTCACCGTAAAGCTCTTTCAGATGCTGAAACCATCGCTCGAGCGTCAGCCAACCCTCATGACTACGCTGCAGCGTGTTACTCATCGATCCGAGGACATGTGCCTTTACGAGCTGCTCGTCGCGCAGTCGCTTGTCATAAGCGGCACGAGCCTGCTCGGTTTGCCCGTGCCCCTGGGGCCGGCGGCAACTCGGAGTCAAGGATATACACTAGGTTCTCAATCTGAAGGAAAATCCTCAGGTTGCGAAGCCGTCTGAATAGTTTGACCGAGTCAAACCTATTCTCCTTGAGTAGTATGTTTAAAGCGGTAGACATTATTAACACTGAGAGAAAAAGCTGCAGAAAATAAAAGGCAAATTATGTCGATTGTATAAATCATCAAACACGAACAAGGACTTTTATTCCGTTTGACTCCCACTATCTTTTCATAAACACCATTTTCTCCCATTCGATGTTTTGGAAGTTCGTTGATAACTTCGATAGTGGAGTTGATGTCCCCGTGGGCAGATGCAAACCTCAACCTCTGTCGTTTTATTGGTTTGCAGCGGCCCACGAAGTCGTGCTCCGCACGAATCCGACCTCGTCGAATGTCTCAACTATCTTTGTCTCAGTCAGGAACCCCCGCCGGTAAATCCGGAACAAGGCGGTATGACTGTCTAAGTGCGACCTATCAACTTTGCTCAAAACCGCACACTTGAACCGTAAGTTTTACCGCACAGTGTGGTCTTGGCGAGCGGCGCTAATGCACACGAGCAAATCGAAACGAAACAAATGCAAGGCGCCGCATACCCGGAACCAAATTGCATTTAGGTTTCGTAACAACTTAACCCGAGCTTGATAGAAGACAGGGCATCCAATCCCTTTACTCACTTAGTTTTTATGGGAGTTTGTATTCTCATAGCAAATAAAAATTAAGCACGAGCACATAAATGCGTTAATTAAATTCCTACCCTAGGAAAGCAATTTAAATGGACAAATGCACAGGCTATTTCTAAACTGGTCCTATTACATGGGTCGTAGAACGATCGGGTCTTTGATCTCCAAACGTCGACTCGTCGTCACGCGGGTCGTCGAACCCTTCAATCTCGCCTTGCGTCGAATGGCCGCCATTTTCTAACTTATCTAATAAAGCGGAAAAATACAACACGGGGGGAATTATTTCCCGAACAACCCGTAATCCATGTACATTCCGGGGGCAGCAAACGGCCCTTAAACAAATAACCCGGTTAGAACCTAAGCCCGTGCAAATGTCCCACATAAACATGCAACACAGAATTTTGATGCCGGGTGCCCGACCGACGTCACGAGCGACGATAGTCTCCAAACTACGTCGACCGTTCGTTCGCCACATCGACTTTCGAGGCTTCGGTCGAACCATGCATGAGCCATAGCTCTGATACCACTGTTAGGGTAGGCCCGATTAATCGATGTCGGCCCCCGAACAGCTCAACGTGGCGATAGCGGAAGCGCGTTTGAACCGAGCCGCGTAGGGTGCCGAATTTCGATTTTCAACATCTAAATTCGACCTAACGCCCTTCGGCTTCTCCCGAGGGCTCAAGATACTACCCTGAGCCTCAGGAGACCACGTCTAATTCGAACTTCTCAAATTCGAATTTAATACAAATTTATTCGAATTAATAATTTCATTCCAAACTAGTTCGAACAAAGCGGCAGCCGACAGCATTTCTACTATTTGGCAACCGAAACGATTTCGATCAATACCAAATTTTCCAGTTTGATTCTACACTTCCCAACAATCGCAACGAGGGGTCTTTCGAATCATTCCAATGTCGTTCGGTATTTTTGCAAAACCAAATCAGTGGTTCGAAATTATCAATTCGACTAAAGCGGCAGTCTGCCGTCTTTCGACAGTTTAACAATCGAAACGATTTCCGATCAATACCAAATACTACCTCCGTCCCACTAATTTTATCACATTTGCCATTTCGGGCATCCCAGTAATTTTATCACATTTCCTTATTAGCAAAAAAACTATCACAAAGAATCAATATATTAATATTAAATATTCTTAAAAGACGAGTCAAAATATACACTTTATTACCTTTTCATTGTACTATATTATTATAATAATACCACCTTAATATCCGTGCCCACCAACATATGTGATAAAAATAACGGGACGGAGGTAGTATTCCATATTGATTATACCCTTCCCATCGATCGTAGAGAGGGGTCTTTCGAATCATTCCGAGGTCGTTTGGTATTTTTCGTAAAATCAAATCAGTAGGGTACGAAACATACCGTCGGTGTACGTGAATGCACTCGGATGGACGTCGCAACACCTCGTCTGGCTCCCGGGGCTTTCGGGCTAGATTGTCACGCCGGTATGACCTTGATCGAACCTCGAGACTGCTCCCGATGGCTAGACGCAGCTCGGTTCGGGCGTCAGGAATCGTCGAACAATCCCGTGGCTAGAATTACGTAGCTTAAGAATTTCCAAAACCTCACCCTCGTTTTTCTTTTCTTTTTCTCTGAATATTATTGAGGAGTGTACCAAGTACTTACTCTTAGAGCAACCCCACGTTTTTTTTTTTGAGTCAAGAGGCTAGTTCTCATTCACTTCACCATCTTACTTGTAGTAAAATTCCACTACCATTATTGTATTGTTTTTTCTATTAACACTTGTAAAGTAAGTAAAGAGTGAGTCACTTGCCACCTCAACATATGTGGCAAGCCATTGAATTCTCCACATGTCCAAGACATGCAAAATTTCAAGTAATTCCATGTAGGCCCTTTAGGTTTTTAAATTCTCAATTTAGTCCCTCAATTTTGAGTAATAAAATAATTAAATCCAATCTAATTATTTTATTACAATTGAGCCTCATCTAGTTAATTAGTTAAGCACTTAAAACAATCTCAAGTCCTAATTATTCCCGTGACTGTCACGGAATTTAACTAAATTATCGACACCTCGTGTCAACTATGCCACTACCTCAACGAATCCCATTCGTTAGGTTCCAGAGAAAAGCCCGCCGTTTTCGTTCAAGTTCATTACCATTTTTAAGCGCGACTCTCTAGGTCCGTCTCAACTGGCACGGGAGGAATCCGCGAGTCCCGGTATTCGCCTAGCCAATCCTGCGGTACGGACAGATCCCAGTTGAGAACGAGTTTTGATCTAATCGAAATTCGGGCGAACCGACTATAGTGTATTCATTTAAATACATCTTACGCCTTTCACTTGCGTCCCGATTAGGTGAGAGCCATGTAAATGTCAAACTCACTAACCCAACACTATGTTATAATGAGACCCAACCGATTATTTAAACTCCGCTCCGTATCTAATACGAGCGAGCTTACCAAGCTTCGGCCGAAGGCTTTACAATCGTCGTTCTCCAATTACCTCATAGGACGTTAGCCTATACGAATATAGGCAGTGAATCCCGATAGCAGTCAAAGCCCGGCAATCACCTCCGGAAAGTCAGTTGTGTTCCGTCGCTGGCCCGTGTCCCATTTCCGAACACTTGCGGACCTAGCCAACTAGCGACAAACCGAAATCGCGAAAGCAAATCCGTCAGTGACCCTATCGGTCTGAGGCTGCTATAGTCATTCGTTCAATCATTGACAACATCCTAGTCATGTGATCAAGACGAATACGAGCCGAATGTCCGAATCGGTGATCTCTCCGATCACCGATATCTCCATCACGATCCACAACCTCTCAGGTAATCGGTGACACTACCGATATTATGTGGTCGTCAATGAATGAATCATATTCGGATATCTAGTCACCCACCCACCTAGAATCCTTAGACTTACGGACTTTTATTTAATGCTGAGATAAGACCGTCCGATGTCTCCTCCCTCGTCCCCACGAGAATCAGACGTCCAACTCAAACATTTGGGTGTTATTTATATATCGCACCGCCAGATGCCAAGCAGACTTTAAATTCGATAAATAAATAATAATGCCTTTATTATAATGAAAATAATATTCACTACTTTATTTTAACAGTATATACAATAAAACTGTCTACGACCCATACATCATTGTGCGCCTATACTATTCCTAGTCCTCGTATGGCATTCTGAGGGCACACTCCCTAACACTTTTACAAGTGCTACTCTAATCTAGGGGAGCTTTTGAAGGATACGCACAAATTGAGGGGGAGTAGTTGTTTTCAGGGACTGATCTTTAAACGCTTGCACTTTCCAAAAAATGAAAAACACCTTTACAATGCGAATATGTAAACACCCTCAAAATGCGAAAAACAGTTTCACAGCGAGAACTATAACAATTACATTATCAAAATACGTAAATATTCTCAAAAGCTAGTACGCCTCGTAAGAACCAAAAACAGAACACCCACTAAAGCAACAAATAAGCACATAAGAAGCAAAAGCTCGATCACCAACATATCCCAAATTGTGGTTAAAGTTACGCCTTACCTCTCCCGCTCATTCTCTTTTTCATGATCCTGCTGCCGTGGTTTGGGGATTCTTATTCTTTTATTGGATGTGAGCTGATAGTATGTTACCAGTTAGGTTTTCTGCATGTCTTACATGTACATTTTCTATTTTTTGTGCAATTTAGTGACCGATTACCAAAAAAAATGATCCTGCTGCCGTGATCGGTCCATTAGTGTAAGCAACAGTCTAAATGTAAGTGATATGAAACGCGTAAGTGTTCTGTAATGGTATTGCCATGTTGTTTGAGTCGTGACTATTATACGCATAAATTGAACTACCAAATCATTCAAGTCCTGAAAAACGTAACTAATGATACAGAAGAATTTTTGACTTGAGGATTCAGCGCCGCGAACAAAAGCAATGCTTTATTTGTCGATTCTCGGACTTTTCCTCACACAAATCGATTTAGAAAACTCGTTGATTTGATATTAATTTTGGGGCCTAATTTTTTAATTTTGTATCATAGATTAGTTGAAAATTTCGCATATGACAGATTTGGGTGATTCTCTCCAAATTCTTAAGTTAGATATTAAACTTTTTAAAGCCAAATCGCCCAATTTCAACTTAATCTCGGCGAATCCAAGAATCGTCCTATTCCGGAATGACACAATGACTTTATTTCAAATACATCTCGGCGATCTTCGAATCGCCAGATTCATCAAATAGTTCGATTCATCAAATCGTCCGATTCCGGAACGACACAGTGACTTCATTTCAAATACATCTCGGCGATTCTTCAAATCGTCCGATTTATCAAATCGTCCGATTCCGGAATGACTCAGTGACATTATTTCAAATACATCTCAGCGAGTCTTCAAGTCGCCCGATTCATCAAGTTGCTCGATTCCGGAATCGATCAAACCAAATGCCTTCTTAAAAATATATTTCTCGGTGATTCTACAAATTGCCCGATTCCGCGATCGATCGAAAGAGCTACAGTACATCTCTATGTATTTATACCAAATCGCCCGATTTTTCATCACTCATCCAAAATCTTCACGATTCCCAGTCTAAATGCTCTCTAGATTTCCACCGGTTCTCATTTTTTTCTTTGATTAAATCCAACACCTTACCAGTTCTCTACAAATCACCACTCATTTCGGTAAAGAAAATCACGAAATCTACAAGTCTAATTTTCCCTCGTTTTTGCAGGAATCGCTGCTTAGGGTTGATTCGCAGATTTTCACTGATTCGCTTTAAATCGTCAAAATTCCTTTCGCAGCTTAGGGTTTATAAGCGTGTTCCAACCGTCGATAATTTCCCTTGCAGATTTTCACTAATTTGTTTTCTAAAACCCTATTCATATTCGCCCGATTGAATGTAAATGTTGAACTTCTTTCGCCCGATTTCACTTCACTCAGCGAAATTGACTGAAAAATTAATATTTAATCGCCCGATTTTGCCGATTTTGACTCAATTCAATTTCAATCGCCCAATTCTGCCATGTTTAATAACATTTCAATCAACACTATCAAATCAGCGCGTTGACTTCCGTTGACTTTCTCTCAAAACACCGTCAGTAGGTGCGATTTTCACACACTAGGTGATTTCCCTCTCCCACCACCTTCTCCACCATCGTAAGGCCGCCGGCGACCTACTACCCTCGTCGGAGCACACCTTGCCACCCTCCATCGCCGGGATCAGACGGCGATGGAAGGTCTTTGAATCTTCTTTAGCGTCCCATCGTCTCTCTCCCTCTCCCCACCCCTTCGTGACCTTTCGTATTCCTTTCACCCCACCATGGATTCTTCTGAAAATTTGGAGGGGCCCTTGCCGGATTATGAACTCCTCCGACGCAACATAGCTGCTTTTGGCACTCGTTTCGACGTCGAGACGTTTGAATCTCTCATGACCCGTCTCAAGGGCGGCAAAACCGGACTTGAAAGACCGCCGGCGGCCCGCTCAGGAGACCCCAATGGACGACCGGCAGGTGCGGATGGACACAACCCCCGAAACATGCCGATGCTGCCGCTGCACCACCGTCGCCCGCGACGCCCGACACAACCTTCAGCCGGTTCGCAACCACCACGTTGATCGCCGTCTCCCCGAGCGCCAGGGCACGCCGCCACCTCCCTTGAGCTCAGGGCCGATCATCGAGGATACCTCAGAAGAGGACGAGATGCATATGGCGGCTGGTCCCATCCAGAACCTGCTAGGGTTTCGCCCCATGGATGCCTTTCTCCTGGGCCTAGCAGCGTGGCTAATGGGCCTCCTACCCCGCCGGCGACTCCCCTGATCGACAACCTACGCCGACCGCATCCATCAGGCTTTGGTTCTACCATGTGACCCTTCACCTCCCGGTTCTGAAACTATACTGACACATCCCGTAACACGCCGGAAATGGAAATGCTCTCTTTAACCAGCCATCATTCCCCGCCAGCCGCCATGATACCTGAAACACCGAGCCATCAGCACCCGGCTTCACCCACTCCTCGGCCTACCTACAACCAGCCTATGGCTCCGTCCCATAATCTCGGAAACCCTAGGCCTGAGATAGGGACTAACAACCGCCGAGTCACGACGGCTACCCACCACCAGATGAGAGATAAAAGTGCGAACCCATACCTCGCTACCGTGGTCCAAGGTCCCAGAGCCAACCATGGGCAGCATCACCGTGCCCTCCCGATACGGCTTGCTCTCACCTACACGGCCCTACTATCATTGACGGAGAGGCTAAGGCCTGCTCATCTTGGACTGTGGTTGAGAAAGGCACGGCAAGGTGGGAGCACACCCTCGTGGGATACTTCTTGGGGAAAAGACCGTACTTCCCTCACGCCGAGCGCTTCACTAGATCCATCTGGCCCGATCTTGTCGAAGTGCGAGCTACGATCAACGGGTTTTTTAAATTTCGTTTTGCGACGGAAGAGGCCTCAACTGCTGCCCTGGTTAGTGGTCCTTGGCTACTGCAAGGGCAGCCCCTATTCCTAGACACCTGGCGAATAGGCATGTCTTTCGAGAAGAAGCCGCAAGCGGTAGTCCCACTATGGGTGAAGATACGCAATGTCCCTAGCGAAATGTGGACACAGGACGGCTTATGAATCATTGCAAGCGTCATTGGCAAACCTCTATTCGCTGATGCCCTAACGGCTAGTGCTAAAAGGCTTGAATACGCACGGGTGTGCATCGAGAAAACCCTTGACGAACCTTTCATCGACCGTTTCAAGGTGAGAATTCCGAATGAAGATGGAGGATACTCGGGCCAGGTACCAATTCAAGTCGAATACGAATGAAAACTTAAGAATTCCCTATATGCAATGATTGGACTCATGGCACAGGGAGCTGCCCAAAAAATCAGGCCGAACAGACAGGGGCACCTACACGGACACGCAACACCCAACGACTGCGTCGAACACAAGGGCAGGTTCAGCCGAAAGCCTTGGCCGAGATCCACCCACCCCCCCAAGGGTTACTAATCAGCTCGGGCTTGATCGCCAGACACACTGAGAAGGCACCAAGTATCAAACAAAGATAAGGTAAGGGCATTCAGAAGGAGGTCCCAATAGTGCCAAATGACAGGGCTCACAGACGTCGGCCACAGGGAAACCGGAACACGCAAGCACGGCAGACAAATGATGGTAGCTCGACAAGCACGGCCTCGACAAATATTCCCACTATTGTGGACCAGAATCCTTTCGCAGCTCTAGCCGATTTGGAATGGGTGCTCACTACAAATCAGGGTGGTCCTATAGCAGCCCATCCTGAGGTTAATCCATGATCCCTTTCGCCTCTTGGAATGTGCGTGGTCTAAATAGATTAGACCACAGATGGGCAGTAAAGGAGTTGATTACTAAATACGATCTTAGAATTATTGGACTTATGGAAACAATAGTCGGAACAAAATGCCTTGATGTCTCCCAATCAATCAGGGCTTGGAACTGGTTTTATGAGTATGACGACGGGCCGACTTCTCGGATCTGGGTTGGATGGGACCCTCGTTTTGTAACCGTTATAGTTGAAGCACACACCAATCAAGCAGTCTTTGCAAAGTACTTGCATTGGAAAAAACGACTGGTATTCTACGTTACCTTTCTATATGGGCTGAACCTTCGCTTAGATCGACGAGAACTTCGGGCCAACATCATCAACACCTCTCGGGCACGTGCAAACCTCCCTTGGTGGTGACGGGCGATTTTAATGCTATCCTGGATAACACGGACGCTCGCGGTGGCTCCCCCGGCGGTGGCTGCCCCGACTTGGCTGCTTGCCTTACTTCGGCCGACCTCATTGGCCTTCCTAGGGTGGGACCTTTCTTCACTTGGTATAACCAACGATCTGGCCCCACGGGTGTCTGGAGACGGCTTGATAGAATGGTGGGCAACCGGCTTGGTTCACACGATTTGGCGACTTGACTTATCGCCGTGCCTTCCCTTCGACCTCTGACCACTCCCCGCTGATTCTGGAGGCTAATACCCCAATGCGTGCAAAGGGCCCTACTTTCAGATTTGATAATTTTTTAGTCAACGACCCGCGCTTCACTCCGCTGGTGGAGGAATCATGGCAACGTCGAGTGGCTGGTTACCCTATGTATTCCGTGGTACAGAGGCTAAAGTGGATTAAGCATGCCATGAAGCCTCTTCGCCGTGATAAAGGTAATCTGAATCATAATACACCTGAGGCGAGGCGGTTCCTTGATATTGCCCAAGACCTAGCTATCGACCACCCTTTGGAACCCGACCTCCTCCTCCTGGAAAAACGATGCCGTTTTGCTTATGCCAGAGCTGTCGAAATGGAACATGCGGCCCTTACACAACGTGCCAAAGTAGCTTGGCTTAAAGATGGAGATCAATGCACCTCCTTCTTTTTCAAAAAGGTGGCCACATGTCGGGTCTGCAACCGGATCTTCTTCCTTGAAAATGAAGCTGGGGCTACCTTTGAGGGCGACGATCACGTTAGGGCTGAATTGATTCGTTACTACACGGAGTTGCTAGGACATTCCACCCGCACGGCCCCATCTCCCAAGACATGGTTGCGCCCTATATGGAATGAAAGCTTTGTATGGATGAGGCTGAAGCTATGGTCCAACCTATCACGGATGACGAGATCAAGAGAGCACTCTTCTCTATCGAGGACAACAAATCTCCAGGACCGGACGGGCTCACCTCAGCCTTCTTCAAACATGCTTGGCCCACGATTGGGACGGAGATCACATTGCGATAAAGGAATTTTTCTGAACGGGCTTCCTCTGGGGGAACTAAATTCGACACTCATCACGCTTATCCCCAAAGGCGACAACCCTCGGATGGCAAAGGACTTCCGACCTATCTCAAGGGCTGCCTTAGCCGCCTTATCCACCCGACACAAACGGCCTTTATCCCGGGCCGCCGTATCTCGGACAATATCCTCCTGGCCCAGGAAATCTGCCATGGATACAATTGTAGGAGCTTGCCCGAACGAGTGGCGCTTAAAATCGACATTGCGAAGGCCTATGACAAAGTTGAGTGGGACTTCATTCTTACCACGCTCGAAGCACTCAACTTTCATCTTACTTTCATTGGCTGGGTTCGTGCTTGCCTTACGACACCCTATTACTCTATTAACATCAACGGCAGGCCGGAAGGGTTTTTCCACGGACGCCGCGGCCTCCGTCAAGGAGACCCTATCTCGCCATATCTCTTCACCATTGTAATGGAAGTCTTATACTGTATCATCGCGGATGGCATTAGCCGCAGCTCTACCTTCCATTACAATTGGAAATGCGACGCTACTTCGCTGTTCATGCTCACCTTCGCGGACGACCTTCTCCTCTTCTCACATGCAGATGTGGCTTCAGTGGGGGTTTCTAAAAGCTGCCTGGAATATTTTGCTACACGCTCTGGTCTACGGGCAAACCTTCAAAAAAGCGAGATGTTTATCTCGAAACGTGCCAAACGAATGAAGCATGCCATTCAGGCTGCGATGGGAGTCCGGCATGGATCACTACCTGTTAGATACCTTGGAGTCCCCCTCACCACGTCAAGACTCACGATTGCAGACTGTGCCCCCTCCTCAGAAGCATTGACTGTCAGTTAGGGGGTCCTAGACGAACCTTTCACTCTCCTATGCGGGTCGGGTCCAGCTTATTAAATCCGTCCTCCTTGGCTTTCACACATTTTGGGCGAGCGTCTTCCTTCTCCCTAAAGGCATTATTATGAACATTGAGGCTCGTATGCGTAAGTTTGCGGAACGGTTCTTCTGCAAAAGTCGCTTGGGCTGATATCTGTCTCCCCAAGGAGGAAGGGGGACTAGGGATTCGATCAATTGAGATGGATAATAAGGCTCTCCTCCTGCGGCTCCTTTGGATCCTCCTTAGTAGGGGTGATACTTCGATTTGGGCCTCCTGGATCCGGCAGACGCGACTCCACCACACTTCACTCTGGATTATCCGACATTCACCGCGCACTTCGTGGAGTTGGAGGAAACTCCTAAAGCTTCGCGACCTTTTTCTGCCTCTTATCAACTTCAGCATTGGAAATGGTGCTTCTATTAGACTATGGACTGACCCCTAGCTCCTCACGGGCCCCATGATAGACCGCTTCTCCCGTGGCCCTATGATCATGGGCCTGCATCTTGACTCCAAGCTCAGCAAAGTGATTCGTGATGACGGCTGGTGCTGGCCTGCTCGTACGTCGACGGAATACTTGGATATCGAGCCCCTACTCCCACAGATTAAACCTAATGAGGACGATACAATTACTTGGAAGGTGTCTACGAATGGTATCTTCTCTACTCGCTCGGCCAGGGAGCATCCGTATGCTGCGTCCTAAGGTCCACTGGCACACGCTCTTCGGGGGCCCACTTGCTATTCCTAGACATGAGATCATTCTGTGGCTTGCTATGAGAGACAGATTGGCGATGAGGGACAAACCTTGGGTCGCGGCTAAGGCGGGTTCCTCTACCTGTCTCCTTTGTGACACCCAGGAGGCGGAAACTAGTAGGCATCTTTTCTTTGACTGCCCTTTCTCCAGACGATGCTTACGCATTCTTAGTGGGAAGTTGTGCTTTGGTTGGCCGGTTGGGATTGGCCCGCGGGCATCAGGTGGGCGGCTAGGCGTTGGAAAGGAAAACACTTAGCTAATCTTGGCCCTCGACATGTTTTGGCCTCATTGGTTTACCACCTGTGGATGGAGCGAAATAGACGATGTCATGATGGGAGACAACGCCAACCAGGTCACATTATCGCTGACATTGAAAACTTACTTTGTCTGCGTCTGTCTACCCTCCCGTCTAAGTATACGCTACAAACTTCTGCTCTTCGGTGGGTGTGGCGTATTGCTTGGTAGGTGTGTGGGCCCTTTGTTGGGTGGCTTTGCTTTTCAGGTGCCTTTTTTAGCTACTCCCGCCTCGCTCTCTCTTCCTTATTGGTGATGATGGGCTACGCTGGGAGACACGGCTCGTGGTCTTTGGGAGGATCTCGCCTCATTTTTCTCTCTTTCTCCTTCGTCGCTGCTTCTTCTCTGCTCTTTCTTCCCCTTGTTTCTTGCAGGTTTTGGGCTGCTTGGGGGCTGAACGTGTGGCGGGCTTCCATGGCGCTGCTGGCGGACCTCTTGGGGTTCTGTGATGTGTCTTCGACGGAAAGAAACAGGAGTTGGCGTCACCACTCCTGTTCCCGACCTGCCCTGCGGGCGCATGTTCTGCGTTCGTCACTCTGCTTGATATTTCCCCTCGGAAATTATCTTTCTGGTGCGCCTGCACTTTTTCCGCACGTCACCGGGTGCCCTGCTGGCACTACATCTGGTGCCAGGTTCTTGTTGATTGGAGAAGGATTATGACACCTTCGCTGCCTCTTTTTTGCATTTTTGCGTTGACTTTACTTTTGGTTGGCATGGTCCTGTTGGGACCTTGTTGGTGTCTGGGTTGTTTTCCGGTTTGTTGATGTGCTTGCTGGTCGGATGTTTCGTTACCGCTTGTTGCGTCATGAGCGTCATCATGTACGCTAAACATGTACTCCTGTTTCTTTCATTTTTTAGTGAATGTTTCCAAAAAAAAATAATAACATTTCAATCGCTCGATTCTACATTCTGTTCAATCGCCCGATTTCGTCAATTTTAAATGAACGCGCGATTCTACCCTCTGATTGAATGCCCGACTTCGTCAACTTTACATACAGTCAACGCTTGATCTGCCTTCTGATTTAATCGGTCGATTTCATCAATATTACTTAAAGTCTATCGCCCGATTCTGCCTTTTGTATTTTTGCAATTGAATTTACCCGATTATCACTTTCCTGATTCTCACTCTGTAATTCAATTTTGGAATCACCCAATTTAGCAAATCTACCCGACTCTTCATTGCAAACCATTCCTCATCGCCCGATCATAAACAAAATTTCGTTCTAAAATTTTCAAAGTTCTGTAACACTTGTTATGTGCAATTTGTACGACATTAATCCATTAATACACAAATAGCTATTCCTTCACCGTAACTTAGAATTTTCTTTCTAATATTGCAACAACTGGGTACCTAAGTAACTGATTACTAATGATTTGCTACTCTTTACAGATTTTTCACTATGGTGCGACAGATCGACGAAGTTTTTTCCATATAAAGACTGGTACGAAAGATTACCAAATAACGTCCAATTGGACTTTGAAAACACATTGTGCCCAGATCCCATTATCCCCAAAATCCTACAAAACCATCCCTTGAAAACTGCACTAAATGTCACCGAGTGCGTCCCTGAAGTCTATGTACAACAATTTTGGGCCACTCTTCAAAACCCAACTGATAACCCAAAATCAACCTTCTCTCAGCCAAAATAGACAATACCATTGTGGTTCTGACCCCAGAATCATTCGCACCCAACTAAATCTTCCATACTCAATAATCTACGACCCCATCCCACTGTCAAGGACCTAATCGTCGATTTTCTTTTCATGGGATACAAACCAAACGCAAAACGACTATTCATCTCCATGATTTCTCAGCCAGACATACCACAACCATGGCGGACCCTGTTCCTCATCGTCAACAAATGCTTATCACCGAAGAACACTGGGTCGGACCGGTGCAACCGTCAGATTATGTTGATTTTCCATGGCATCGTCTTCAAAAAAAATGTCGCCAACTAATTTGGTCTAACCTTCTTGACCAGTTAAGAAGGCGAGGACTCGGATTGTCAAAGAAGGTGCTTTCATACCTCCGATGGTTCCCCGTCTTCGTTCAACATTTCTTGGATATCCACCCCGAGATCGAGCGACGTCCCCAAACCGAAGGCTACCAAGTCCCAAAGCTCCGCACAATACAATCAACAAAGACCAAGTCCAAATTTGAACAAGAGGCCATGCTTCTGGCTGAACATCTTCTTCAACTCCTCGACAAAATAGATCCCGTGCTACAAACTACCTGTGAGCCAGTAACCTTGAAGACATCCCCACGGTTCAACACATCTCAATTGAGCATAACCCAGGGCACCCCATCAGCCAAGTTTAGGTCTAGGACGACCCGCATCCCCACAATGAAAATAAAAGAGAAAATCGGAAGGGGATGACGGAAGCAGCAAGAAGGAATGGCATACCAACACAAACACGACCGTCCTCCTGCTCCCTCCAGTCCACAAATAACTCGGACCGAACCCATAGGCACAGGGGAGGACTTTGTCTTCCCCGAGTAGAAGTCGCGACATCTGGTCCAATCGCGCAAAGTACCCAACCTAGCCACTCAATCATCTCCCAACAGATGATTGTTTCACATCACACGAGGAGCCACGACAGCCATCACCGCCTCACTCGGAGCCGGTTGATGTTGAACCAACAAGTCCTCAGCCTCAGACTGCACTTTCTTTGACCACAACGAGTCTAGTGTCCTCGCCACATATATTCTTTCCATTTACTAGGACACAAACACCTCTTAATGCACCTGTAGATCTTAGTGATCTGGACAGAACGATGACTGGTTAACAAAGCCGATGGATCCAGCCATAGCCAAGGGCTTAATGGGGAATGCCAGATACTTCCGGTTGAAGGCAACGTAAATTTGGCCCTTATCGACGACGATGAACTCGAGGAAGGTGAAGACTACGGAGCTGAAATTCCAGAACTTCCAAGCTTCTCAAACATACCGTCGTCGATGAGGAGTGCCCCTTCAAGTCGAAGATAAGAGAAGAACTGAAGCTGCCATGGGAATACCGAAGTGATTGCTCCATATCAAGAAGAGATACGAAGGAGAATCTGAAGGAAGATAGGATCAAGAAGTTAGACGTGCTTGAACTCAGGGCCTACTCGTCTCTCGAGACCAACCGTCGTTCGGTACATTCTCTCTCTCCGTCGAGGACTTATGCTCAAAGGAAAAGGAGCTGATGTTGGTACTCTTCGAAGAGAATAGTAGGAAAGAGCCAGAACCAGTGCAATCGGGAGTACGACGAAGTCGCCTTGACTTCTACGAATTCCTATCTACAAGGTGTGACGAGAAGATGGAATGAGAACTGGCTGAAGGCGATCTCCTACATCAGAAGTGAAGACATTGATCAGATGCTGGGAAGCTACAGGCTCCTTGGAACACTTCAGAATCCAGACCTCAAGATTGGATACGTCGCTTTTAAGCGATTTATGATGTGCCAAGTCAAATTCAACGCAACCCACGACCTCCAAATGGCAGTAAAAAGCAACATGAATAGGGTAAATCTCACGAAGCCATCCTTCGAAGTCACAGACCCAAGTTTCGGTGAAGGTCACGTAATCAATGAAGATGACGATCCGTCAATGGTCTACATTAACTACAAGGGAGAGAAAAGGCTAATGAAAACATCAGAGATTAACAAGTTCAGCGATGGAACCCTCCTGATCACTCGAAACAAGCTTAGGTGCATTCTCGAGCAGCTAAGATACGAAGAACACGAAGTCCAGGCATATACATGAAGCTGATCGATACCATCTCTGAGAGAATATCCCTTCTAATTTAGGATTAAATTTAACCCGAATACCTCACAATAAATGCACGCTCGACTTTTTCCACTCTTCCCAATCCAATCATAATCCAACACAACAGGGACCTAGGCTAGACTAGGTACCTCGCTACCATTTAAGGAAGGAGTCAAGAGATCGGCTCTCGGGCAGCACCCGGCTCTCTCCCGAGACGTCTACCTGCCCCGGCGATGCCTACGCTGGAAGCGTCTTCCCTGAGCAAACTGTACCAGGTCGCCTCTTCCGCCAAACAGACCCTCTTAAGAGAGGTCTCAACAGTATAACTGTCAGATGCACTAGACTATCCTCAAACTTGCCAATACCGACACAACATACCTCACACATCGATACCATAAGGTATCACCGTCTCAACACGGTCGTCCCCTTACATCAACATGTCGTGCTCATGATATGCAAGTTCAGTGCAAATAATAGATATATATATATAATGTGCAAAATATTAATACATGCAAAACACGTAATTCATCAAATCACATAATTCACCGTTTCACATAAGTATCACATAACAAGTCACATAATGTTTACGTGTCGTAGGTGAATTTCACCTACCTGTCAT
Source organism: Craterostigma plantagineum (assembly GCA_027422505.1). NCBI lineage: Eukaryota > Viridiplantae > Streptophyta > Magnoliopsida > Lamiales > Linderniaceae > Craterostigma > Craterostigma plantagineum. Next base: position 58,654 of record JAPQWV010001102.1, read on the forward strand.
CCTCAGATTAGCAACTGGTAATCCCATAATACTTTGGACCTCCCTTCAAGGTCATCTTCAGAAATAACTATAATAATCCGATAAAATCTTACACCAAAATACGAACCCCTATGAACATTATATTTTGAAAATCATCAAAGCTAATATCCCAATCAAAGCTGATATTCTAATTCATACTTACGGCTAAACATGGAATTGAAACTTACAAGGACCTAACTCTTAACTATATCTAATAAACTCAAAACATTATTTAGTTCGTACGTTCTAATACCTAGAACATATAATCCTTTTACACACAAGAAAGTTCCCATATCATAAATAGGGTTTTTGTTATTGTTCTAGTACCGAAAAACACAGAGATAAATATCAAGATATATATATATATATATATATATATATAACATAGCTCTTCAGCTTTTTCTAAGGTATTGTAATACCCGTAAATTTTAATACGGGTTTTGATGTAGTTTATAAAGGAACTCAAGTTGATTACTATAAATTCCGAGGGTAATTAAATTCGAAATTGACTTGAAGAGCTAAATAAAACTTAATATGCTAAGATAAATTAAACTTGGGTTGTATCTGATAAGAGTTCAAATTTCAAAATAAAGCCCACAAATCCAAAGAATAGGATAACTATAAGATTGCTTAACCCTAAAGTAAAAAATTCGCCATCTACAAAGCTATCTAATCAACATATTTTCGAGGACTTAATTTTAGTATATATCCTTACTTGTGAATTAAAAAACAAACTTCTCATACCTACAAAGAAATAGTCGATTTAGGTGAAGTCGAATCGAAACTAGCAACACTAACCCTTCAGCCTACGTTGCTAGAAAGAATCAGGAAAGCACAAGAAGATGATGAATTGTACCTAAAGGTGAAAGATGCACTACCCGAAGATTGCGAGACCCGAGAAGATGGAACCTTGCTCTACAAAAATTGGCTGTACATACCCAACATGAGGAATTACGACGAACGATAATGACAGAAGCACACGCTACTACGTACTCAGTGCACCCAGGCTCGACCAAGATGTACCAAGACTTGCGAATCACGTATTGATGGCCGAGAAGGAAGAAGGTTATCGCCACGTGCGTAAGTAGATGTATGACATGCCAACTGATCACAGCTGAACACCAGCGACCAGCTGGAACTCTGCAGCCTTTACCAATTCCTGAATGGAAATGGGACCACATCACGATGGACTTCGTCGTTGGTTTGCTTAAGACGACGAAAGGCCACGATGCCATTTGGGTGATTGTTGATCGCCTAACCAAATCGGCTCATTTCATTCCTATCAGCTCCACTTTTTCCATGGAACGGTAATACTGAATTGTATATTCAGAAAATTGTTCGACTCCATGGAATTCCGACCTCTATTGTCTCGGATCGGGATTCGAGGTTTCTATCCATTTGGCAGAGCTTACAGAAAGCAATGGGAACTTAAGCTCTCGTTCAGTACTGCATATCATCCCCAGACCGACGGGCAGTCTGAACGAACGATCCAAACCCTTGAGGATATTTGCGAGCCTGTGTGTTAGACTTCAAGGGAATTTGGAGCAAATATCTGTCACTGATAGAATTTTCTTACAATAATAGCTTTCACGCTACAATCGAAATGGCTCCGTACGAGACATTATACGGGCGCAAATGCCGATCTCCAGTCCATTGGGACGAAACCGGCAAACGAGCTCTATTAGGACCAGATATGATTCGACAAATGACGGAAGCGGTAACGAAAATTCGGGAAAGGATGCGAACTGCCCAGAGTGGACAGAAGAGTTATGCAGATCATCGACGACGACCTTTGGAGTTCGCAGAAGACGATCAAGTATTTCTAAAGATCTTCCCAATGAAAGGCGTAAAGCGCTTCGGACGAAAGGGCAAGCTAAGCCCAAGATACATAGGCCCATTCAGAATCATCAAACGAGTGGGCGAAGTTGCGTATCAATTACAGTTGCCAGCTTCCCTATCGCAAGTTCACGACGTATTTCACGTATCGACATTACGAAAGTACGTCGCGGACCCGAGCCACGTTATTCAGAACGAGCTTTTTTATCAACAACTCAAGCCTGACTTGAGTTATGAAGAGAGGCCAGTAGAGATTTTGGTGTATGAGATGAAGCAACTTCGGAATAAGACTATTCCGTTAGTAAAGGTTTTTGTGGCGGAATCAATCAATTGAGGAAACCACATGAGAGCGCGAAGACGATATGAGAATTCGTTATCCCGAGTTATTCCAGTCGGCGTAATTTCGGGACGAAATTCTTTAAGGGGGAGGATGTAATACCAGTAAGTTTTAATACGGAATTTTGATGTAATTATAACATAATATTATAAATTAGGAAAGTTGATAAAGGAACTCAAGTTGATAACTATAAATTCCGAGGGTTTCGAATTAAATTCGAAATTGACTTTAAGAGCTAAATAAAAAATATATATGCTAAGATAAATTAAACTTGGGCCGTATTTGATAAGAGTTTAAATTTCAAAATAAAGCCCAGAAATCCCAAGTATAAGATAATAAGATTGCTTAACCCTAAAGTGAAAAATTCGCCATCTACAAAACTATCTAATCAACATTATTTTCGAGGACTTTATTTGTATGTATCCTTACTTGTGAATTAAAAAACAAACTTCTCGTACCTACAAAAGAAATCATACGAAGAAAAGGAGAAAGGATAATCTAGCACCTCAACTACATAAACCAACAGCTCGACAACTTAAGCAAGGTATAATTCTTGAACATAGTATATTCAAATCATTTCCATAATGTTATATGCTTATCTCATGACAAAGGGAGGATTCTAAATAATCTCGTGGGTTGTCATGTTCGGGAAACCCTAACTCTTCAAGGTTTAATTATGATTCATGTAGCTGATTTATTCTCGGTAGTATATACTTCTACATGATATATATATATATATATATATATATATATATATACATGATTAAGTGATATTAAATAGATTATGTAACTTTGATAGGAGGATAGTATAAATTCGGTGAAGCTCTCAAAATGAATTAAAGGCTCGCATAAATACTGTTTGAAAGCTAATATGCTTAGGAGTTCTAAAGTTTTAAGTTAGTACTCACGTTCATGAGTCAATAATTTTCGGAAAATTACTATGTTAAGTAAACCCTAAGTATTAAGTTCGAATTATGTAGGATATTAATTCTAAGGAAGTAGAAACCTGTGACTTCTGCTCTTTGGAACTCAGTATGTCCTTCATAGATGTAGTGTTCTAAGACGTACCGTATCCTGGGTTAGGAATAATTTTAAATCTGATCTTAATAATATATGAATTTTATTTTTACGATTTTTGGAAAAAATTACTGTTTTTTGGAATTCGGATGAATTTTAAATGTGTTCGCGAATTGTGAATGAATTAAAAGTTGTCGCAAATTGAGCTTCGCGAAGGCGGCGATTTGAATTTCGGGTCAAAAGTTATTTCGCGGGTCAGAGGGCTTTCGATATGTGAGGGAAAAATTGTTTTCGCGGGCCAAATATCGGTTTACGCGGGCTGGAGATTTTCGTGAAGTGTGAGACAAGTTCGGGCCGAAAACCGGTTATCGCGGGCCGATCTCAATTTCGCGGGCCAATCTCATTCTCGCAGGCTAACGCCCGTGACTTGGAGTCAGGCCTCTCGCGGGCTGATTAGGTTTTCGCGGGCCTGAACACTAATTTGTGAAATTCGGTCAGCTTTATGCCAGATCGGGTGAAATGTTTTCGGTCCTTCAAATTCGCTGAGTTGTATTTCGCTCGTTGAACCAGTTTAAGTAAATTTTGGCTTCAGCTCGATTTCAGGCCCATTTCTCCATTTAAACACATTTTCGAAACCCCGTTTATTTTATTTCTTTACAGTTCGAGAAATTTATACATGTAGACCTAGAATTATTTTGCCTGTCTTAAGGTCCAATATATTAGAGAATTTACATAATTTCTAACCTGCTATACTTAAGGAGGACAGGTAGGTGGATCATCCATCCACAATCCGTAAACACATGTGATTTATGTGTCTTCTAGGGTTCGATGATTTTGTGACTTACGTGACTTACGTAATTTTCCTGTTTTACATACGTTTTATATAAATCATGTTTATATGAGATTTCTTGTACATGCATGGCACATGCATATCACGTTAGAATGAGAGGTGATCACACCATATTGAGACGGTGATGATTTGAAATACTGACATATGGGGTAGAATGTGGTGATTTTGATTTGTGACTCGTAGTGGAGTCGAGGTTGGGCTCGCAGGGCACTTGGCGGAGACAGACGTGATCGATCTGTCTACTCGGACGTGATCGATTCGAGGTGCATACCGTCGGATGGGATTTTTATTTTGGTGCGGGAGATATACGACCTGGTAGGGGGCCATTGACATGATCGATCAGTGCACTACCGGCGTAACTCACCGCGAGACTTGGGGTGGCCTCCCAGTATTCTATTGCGCGCGTTGGTGCCGAGCCTAACCTAGGGCCCTGTGTCGTGTGATGTGAAATAGGAATGTGGGAAAAGAAAGAATGTGCATTATTTCATGTTGTGAGAGATTGGGGTTGGGACTGAGTGCACACTTGCATACATGCATTTTATTTACCGACTGGGCAAAACGCTCAGTGTTTACGTGTTACAGGTACCGAGTCTGACGCTGATACGCGTCAAGACTGAGGCAGCTGGTGGCGGTGCTCCACGACTTTTGAGGGCAGTGCGGTACATGGATGAAGACCTGTGGAGCGGTTTTTGGACTTTTATTCTTTTAATATTTTGGGGCTTTGGCCCATGTATAGCGACGACGATGTAGACAGATCTTTAAATTAATGTATTATTTTAGGAAAAAGTTTTGATTAGACAGGCCTTTCGCGGCTTACGTTGCGGAAATCCGCCACTAATCCTGATTAGAAAACTAGGGTCACCATAGGTATAAACCACGAAACTTCACATAATTTATTCTAAGTACAGATTAAAGTCACGTACACCATCTAGTCATATAAATACTTACATAATCATGAATTGAACTACACATCTCAGGTATTATAATCATGACAGTTCCGAAACCCTTTATGCTTAATCATATGATCACATAGAAACATATACCTTGGAATCATATTAAGCATATCAAGCACGAAAGTTTCCACATACCTTATATCGAAACTAGAATTTTTCGGCTTGTTGTAGTCCTTATGTCATTTGAAGACATCTCTCTTCCTTTAATTTTCGTTGATGCTTAGAGTGTGGGTTTTCACGTTAGTTAACATATATGATATATATCAATATATTAGGTCAATGAGAAAGATAAGCAAGTGGAGTAGGTAACCATCTTTTTCCCTTTTATTTAGCAAATTCCGTCCCCTATGAAGTATTTTATTAATTTCTTATGTCCATCTTTATTCTACCTTTAGTTATTATTCTCAATATGATTGTATTTATATTTATATCATGAGTAAAAACAAGCAAGTGACGAGTAGATTAGGTGACCATCCTTCTTCTCCTCGAAAAACGTTGTCATTTTGCTTATGCCAAAGCCGTGGTAATGGAGCATCAAGCGCTTACTCAACGCGCCAAAGTGGCGTGGCTTAAGGATGGGGACCAGTGCACCTCTTTCTTCTTCAAGAAAGTGACCATGCGCCGTGCCATCAACCGAATCTTCCACGTGGAAAACGAGGAGGGGGAAACCTTCGAGGGCGACACGCGGGTTCGAGCTGAACTATTACGCTACTACACGGACCTCCTCGGCCAAACCACCCGTACGACCCCTGTTTCAGCCGACACAGGTTGAATCATCATTGATGAGGCTTCAATGATGATTCAACCTGTGAGCGATGACGAGGTCAAGCGGGCGCTCTATTCCATGGGAGACAACAATTCCCCCGGGCCGGACGGATTCTCAGCTGCTTTCTTCAAGCACGCTTGGGCCACGGTTGGGACTGATATCACTTATGCCATCAAGGAGTTCTTCAGAACGGGATTCCTCCTCAAGGAACTTAACTCGACGCTTATTACGCTCATCCCAAAGAGTGACAACCCGCGATTTGCCAAGGACTTCAGACCTATATCGTGTTGCAATGTGCTATATAAAATCATTTACAAGGTTATCGCTAATCGTTTGAAGGGCTACCTGGGCCGTCTTATCCACCCTACGCAAACGGCGTTTATCCCCGACCGTCGCATATCGGATAATATCCTCCTTGCACAAGAGATTTGCCACGGGTATAATAGCATGGGCTTGCCTGAACGGGTGGCCCTCAAGATTGACATTGCTAAGGCCTACGACCGTGTGGAATGGGACTTTATTCTTGGAACTCTGGAGGCTTTCAACTTTCATCGTACGTTTGTGGGATGGATCAGAGCCTGTCTCACGACTCCTTGTTACTCGGTCAACATTAATGGCAGACCTGAAGGCTTCTTCCTGGGGCATCGAGGCCTCCGTCAGGGTGATCCTATTTCACCGTACCTTTTCACGCTCGTGATGGAGGTTCTACATCGCACTATCACCGACGAGATTCGGCACAACATCAACTTTCGATACCATTGGAAATGCGAGACCACAAAGTTATTTATGCTCTCCTTTGCGGACGATATTCTTCTCTTCTCCCATGCGGATACTGATTCGGTGAATACCTTCAAGGCTGTGGACCATTTCTCTACGTTATCTGGCCTGCAGACCAATCTCCAGAAAAGTGAAATGTTCATTTCTAGAAGAGCCACACGGTGACGGGGATCCCTCTCGGCTCTCTCCCTGTTCGTTATCTTGGGGTCCCTCTCATCACCTCGAGACTCAGTAACGCTGATTGTGCCCCCCTCCTCAGCAGCATTGATCGACGCCTGGGATCCTGGACTAATCTCTCCTTATCTTACGCGGGTCGGGTACAACTTATTAAGTCCGTTCTTCTGGGGTTTCATACTTACTGGGCGAGTGTTTTTCTCCTTCCCAAAGGTGTCGTCAAGAGTATTGAGGCAAAACTGAAGGATTTCCTTTGGAATGGCTCCTCTGCTAAAGTGGCATGGGTCGATGTCTGCCTACCGAAGGAAGAAGGCGGCTTGGGGATTCGGTCTATAGAAACGGACAACAAGGCCCTTCTTTTGCGACTACTTTGGAACCTTCTCAATAGCGAGGACTCTTCGCTTTGGGCATCTTGGATCCGGCAGACGCGTCTCCATAATACTTCACTGTGGACTATCAGACCTTCGGCTCGCACTTCGTGGACTTGGCGGAAGATTTTGAAGCTACGTGACCAGATCCGCCCACTTCTCACCTTCAGCATTGGGAATGGTACTTCTATCAGACTGTGGACCGACCTCTGGCTCTAACCGGGCCCCATGATTGACCGCTACCCTCGTGGCCCTATGATAATGGGCCTGCCTCTTGATTCCATGCTTAGTGAAGTGATTCGTGAGGATGGCTGGTGTTGGCCCACACGTACGTCGACGGAATATCTTGATTTCGAACCTTTGCTACCATAGGTTCGACCTAACGAGGAGCATAAGATTATTTGGACTGCATCTACGAATGGTATCTTCACTACCGCTCAGCCCGGGAGAAAATTCGTATGCGGCGGCCTAAGGTTCCGTGGTACACACTCTTTGGCGGCCCACACGCCATTCCTAGACATGAAATCATCCTGTGGCTTGCTATTAGAGATAGATTGGCGACTAGGGACAAACCTTGGATAGCGGCTAAGGCTGGTTGCTCTACTTGCCTCCTTTGCGACACTCAGGAGATGGAGACGACTCGTCACTTGTTCATCGACTGTCCTTTTTCCAGACGCTGCCTACGACTTCTCTGTCGTAAACTACGCATGGCTGGCCGGTCGGGGACTGGATCGCCGGGATCAGGTGGGCGGCTCGACGCTGGAGGGGTAAACATTTAGCTAAGCTGGGCCTGCGCATGTACTGACCTCGTTGGTGTATCACCTGTGGATGGAGCGGAACCGAATATGGCATGATGGAAGGCAACGCCAGCCAGGTCAAATTATTGCTGATGTTGAATCATTACTTTGCTTACGTCTCTCTACCCTCCCTCCTAACTATGCGTTACAATGCTATGCTCTTAAGCGGGTGTGGCGTATAGCTTGCTAGGTTGGGGTTCTGCTTGGTTGCTTTGTTTTCTTGGCTCTCAGGTCTCGATCTACGCTTGCATCTCTTCGCTTTCATGGTGGTGTTGTTGGGCTGTGATGGGATATACTCATTGGAGCTTAGGGTAGACCTTACTCTCTTTAGTTTTTCCTTTTTCCTTTTACATCCCGCTTTCCCTCTGTGGTGGTTTTGTTTTCTCTTTTCTGTCCTCTTGGCTCGTGCAGGCTTGGGCTGCTGTAGAGTGGGGACTAGCGGTGGGATACTTCTGCCCGCGCGGTGGTGGTGCCTCACTTGGTGGTGCCTTTCTCGGCTCTGGTAAAGAAATAGGAGTTGGCCATTAGTCGCTGCCTTCTCCCCGCCTGACTTGCGGACACCCTCCCCCCCGCCTTTTCGCATTTTCTCTTTCTTGAGTTTCCACGGCTGTGCGCTTGCGCCTTGCCTGCACATCTCCCGAAATACGAAACGATTTGTTGTCATAATTATAATCCAAACCTTTAAACCACAACAAGATAATATACAGACAAACCTGTGAAATTCAGCAGTAGTATATTCTTATCCGATTCCAAACATTGGCTATAACTATCCCACTACAATACGATTCAAGAGCATTGTACTCTCATCGATTTTTGAAACTTGTCTATATCCAAGGTATGTTAATATGGTAATGCAATTATATTACTTTCACTAAATCAATATAATAGGAATACGAATGGCCTTGTTGTCATAATTAAAAAAAAAACGTTTTTGTTCCAATAACCTGCGTATCATTAATGATGATATTCAGAAACATCGATTATGTATAAGACACTAATTAAGAAACGCACCAACGTACAGATTCCGTCAACGATCTCAATTAGTCGCCTGTTTTCAGTAGCCCAAACATTTTTCATAAACGTCTTAATACGACTCCGTAAACGACCTCATTCGGTCAATTGTTTTTCAGCCGGGCAAATATATGTCAATAATGTACTTTTAAATGGCGAAGTGTATTACACGGGCTCATTCATAATACATTTAATGCAATTATAATAACGTTATTAAAACAACATTATCATAATATGAAATGATTTATTGTCAGAAGGACAAACAAAACCTTTGGACTACAGAAATATTTCCAACAACATTGTATTCTCATCAATTTCCAAGCCCTAATCCCTATAATGACGACAATGAAAAGCCAAATCTTTCAACTACAATAGGATAATATCCAGACAATGTAGTTGGAAATGGTATAAAACATACCGACATTAGACGGTCATTCAGTCGCCTGTTTATCAGATGTGAAAATATTATTGTCAATAGCGTAAGTTTATACGCCCTTGCGTACCGCAGCTGCTCATTCATTAACATGTTTAAAGTCCAGTATGTATGAGACTCAGTAAGTTAACCTCTGAACTACAAAAATCCTTCAGACGTTCACTTAATGAAATCATAATAACTTTAACAAAACAATACGACACGATTATAGCATTGTTGTTAAATAAACACACGCATCACTAAACAACCCGTCATACCTATTAAATGACCTTTTATCAATATAATGATAATACGAAATGTATAGCACAACATCTGAACTACAAAATCATCTGAAAGGTCGTTTCGAGTATGTATGACACCCTATTTAAGAAACAACGATCTCACTCATTAACACGTTTAAGATCGAGCATGTATGAGCCCCTATTTAACACACAACGACCTCATTCAGTCGCGTGGCTAAAGTCGTGCAAAAACTTTCAATAGTGAAATTTTTATGACGCAATGAATTGCAGTCGCTCATTCATTAATACGTTTAACGCAATTACAGTAAATTAACCTCTGGACAACAAAATCATTCGAACGTTCATTTAATGGAACGACACAATTATATCATTGTTGTTAAGTAAACACATGTATCACTCATTAACACGTTTAAGATCGAGCATGTATGAGCCCCTATTTAAGAGACAACGAACTCATTCAGTCGCGTGGCTAAAGTCGTGCAAAAACTTTCAATCGTGCAATTTTTATGACGCAATGGATTGCAGTTGCTCATTCGTTAATACGTTTAACGCAATTACAGTAAATTAACCTCTGAACAACTCCTCGAATGTTCATTTAATGGAATTATATCAACTTTAACAAAACAAAACGACACAATTATATCATTGTTGTTAAATAAACACATGTATCATTAAACAACACGTGCTACCTATTAAACGACATTTTATCATATAATGATAATACGAAACGTATATCAAAAACCACGAACCACAAAATCATCTGAAAGGTCGTTAAATGCAACAACCGAGATTACCCTTGGTTTTCCGACCTATGAAATTCCAAGCACCACATGTTAAATTTAAATGAATAAAATAATACAGATCGTCCATAGATCAAATAAAATGAATACAAATCGCATTTATCACAAAAGTTGTACATGCAGCACCTTCAAAACACACACGAATCCCACGCAATGGGATGATAAGTGCACGACTGTATCATTACAAAACACCAATGACGATAACCAAAAAATGCTCATACCAACCGCGCTATCATTACAAAACAACAATTATGACAACCATAAAAATTATCCTACCAGCCACAGAGATATGCTTTCGACAGCAAGAAACGTGCACGACCTTACGCAGTGGAGAGCTAACTACACGACTGTATCTCTTTAAACCTGATACAGTAAACAAACAGGGGAGAGATAATCCCACGTCTGTATGGAATTATATCACAACTCCAGTAGACACTATTCAAACACGTAGGTAGAGGAACGACTACAACATAGCTTGGTGACAACAAACAAATACATACCACATATTAAATTAAAATGAATGAAAATCGCATTATCACAAACGCGTACATGCAACACCTTCAAAACACCACACGAATCCCACGCAATGGCATGATAGGCGCACGACTGTATCATTACAAAACACCAATGACGATAACCAAAAAATGATGCTACCAACCTTATAAATATGCTTTCGACATCAAAAAACGTGCACGACATTACGCAGCGGAGATATAACTACACGACTGTATCCTAAACCTGAAACAGTAAACAAACAGGGGAGACATAATCCCACGACTGTATCGAATTTTATCACAACTCCAGTAGACAATATTGAAAACGTATGTAGAGTAACGACTGCAACATAGATTGGAACATGCGACAACAACAAATACATAGAGGGTCCTTAACCAACCGGAAGGAATAATACCAAATTGTGAGACATAGCATAAAAGGAATAATAAAAAACGGCCAAATATCAAATTATAAAGAAGCACCTATGACGATACCAAAAAATGATCCGACCACACCTTAGAAATATTCTTTCAACCGCAAAAAACATACACGACCTTATGCAATCGGGAAATAACCGCACGGCTGTATCTCCTTAAACTTGCAACAGTAAACAAACACACACACATACAGAACAATGATAAACAACCATGAAAACCCGCAGGACACTGCACGACTGTATCATAGCTTGAAACCTGCAACAATAAAAAACACACACACATACGGAGGATCAATAAACAACCATGAAATAGAAAACACACCAAAGCGTCAGTAAGAGCATATAAATAAGACTTCTATCCGAGATGACCCTTGGTCTAACGACTCATGATATTCCAAGCACCACGTATTAAAAATGCATAATACATATCATATATCGATCAAATACAAATCGCATTTATGATGCCACTGATGTAATACAACCCACACAAAAGGCTAAAGTGAACATTATTTTTTCTACTTTTTTAATGGCATAAATACCCTCATGAACAGCTGACGTGTCACATAGCAGCCGGCTATAGGGGTGGCAAGTTTCGTAATAAATTCAACATATAAGCCTAAATTCAAAGCCCTCAACGAACTTTTATATATATATGATTAGCATGGGACACGTGGCAGCGTTTTAGGACAGATATATTTGCGTAATACTATAAGATAACACCATTTTCGATAAGCAGCGTAGAATTGGGCTTATGGGCTGTGATCAGTTGGAACTAAGGAGTCATGGCCTTTCTCCCTAATTCATAGGCCCGTTAAGTTTTATAGGATAATTACTATTATATCCTTCTTTGATTACTTATTTTTGTTAAATTGTTTATTCCCCAACTAATACGATCCTAATGTCCATTTGGTTAAAAAGATAACGAGGATTGTTTGATAATTAAAACTAGTAACCCGTGCACACTCAACGTGTGTGCAACGAAAGTGTTAACAAAATACAACAAACATTAAATGAAATGAATTATATTTAAAAGCACTGAAATAATTCTAATATGTCGCTACGGTAATATGTTTCTATAACAAACAACATCGTCAAGTAATTAAATTTCACATACATGATGAAGCTCTTGTTCCCGTAATCCGTCGCCTTTATAATCGCCTTGTCGATTCTCTTAAAAGCGGCCCAACTACCTAATGGAAAACCAATCATATGTTTGTAACTTCGTCCGTATGAGAAGATCGTACGGTAGCGTCAAATAACAACGCCTCGGCTTTCAAACCTTAACCATTGGCTTACAGATTCGTCTTGAGTCTCTAAGCACTTCATCTTCTTTTCAGAAGCTTAACATGTCTGCGTAAATGTCCGTTGTGCATAGTAGACTTAACGAAGAATAACCTGAAATTATGGAAATTGAGTTTGTAGAGAAATGAGTCAATGCGGTTTTCATATGGAGCTAGAGTCCCAATCTGACCAACACATGCATTTCAGAGTACTTAAAGACCGACGCCTGGTAACTTTCCTCGTGTATATGGCCACAATGAACCTGTAGAAAGAGGTAGCCTCTGGCATATCCTTATGCAGATTGGCTGTGCTATGACTGACACATGGTTGATCTGGGTGACTTTAATAACATAAAGGGATTTGGGGATAGGCTGGGAGGTTCACCTAGACCTGGGTTTTGGGCCGGTCCAACCCGGAACCGGGACAAAACCGGCCCATTAAACCGGTCCAGAACCGGAACCGGTAACCGGCCCAGTTTAAATGAACTAGGTCGGTTCATGGGCCGTGGAACCGCGGATTACCGGTTCCGGTTCCCGGATCCGGTTCCGAACCGGAACCGGAACCGGCCCATTTTTTTTATTTATTTTTCAAACACTGTAAAATTACCATTTTACCCCCGAACGAAAAATCTGTAAATACCACGTCATTTTAACCATTTTAACTCACAATTACATCCAAATCTCCTCCAATCTCTCTCAAAAAGCTCTCAAAAAATCATACTCATATTAATATTTAATATTATTAACACTAATAATTATTTTATTTATACTATACACACACTCACTTATTATTACAAATAATTGAATTATTATTTTACACTAATGGCGTCGTCATCGAGAAATCCTAACCCTCGTGACGAAGATGTTTTTATTGTTTTAGGTCACGCCGACACATTTCGGGGAAATGCCGACACCGACGATGAGACCGACGTACCGGAAACGAATCCGACGGCGATGACCGATGAGGGACCGAGCGAAGCTTCTATGGCGACGACAAGAAGGAAGCAGGAACCGCGTGGTCGGCGGTCTAAGGTATGGAATTTTTACGACTTAGAAATGGATAAAATAATCCCGCTTCAGGTACCGCTTATTGCAAAATGTGCCGCCACCCCTACACAATTACGACCGGACCGAATCAAGGTGGGACGGGCTCGATGAAAAAACACCTCCAGAGGGCGCACAACTTCGGGGACGATCTAGAGCCTGTAGGAAACGAACCCCAACAACAACAAATAAATGTAAGTACGGGTAAGAATTTTGTTATTAATAAGGAAGTTTCTAAGAAAGCCTTAGTTAAATTCGTTGTAATGTGTGAAGAACCCTTTTGCATTGCGGAAAGTTGTTTATCGGATTTACGAGTACGATACAACGCGAATTCCATAACGTGACCCGTAAAACCCTTAGGAAATATGTCTTAGAAACTTTTAAGGAATATCAGTCTAGCTTAATTAGTCATTTAGCCAACATTTCGTGTAGGATTAGTTTGACTACCGATATTTGGACTAACATTACGTCGCAATCTTATTTAGTCGTCACCGCCCATTGGATAGATGAAACATGGACTATGCAAAAACGTATTCTTTCCCTAGATCCCCTAGATTCGCAACATAACGCCACTACGATATCGAACTATGTGTTGAATGTCATTAACAAATATTATTCAAGATAAAATTATGTCTATTACCTTAGATAATGCTAGCGTGAACAACGTAGCGATAGGGATCCTTCGTAGGGATCTTAGATTACCCTTAGACAGTCGATTACTACATGCTAGGTGCGCTTGTCATATTATTAACTTGTGTGTGCAATGTGCTTTTGACGAAATTTTGGGAGATATTGTAGAAAAATTTAAGGTATAGGTAAGTTACTTCGGGAACGCCACTACGGAATGTCGTGGAAGCAAACCGTCCTTGCCGCCGGCCTCACATACAAGAAGTTTCCGTTGCCAGTCCCGACTAGGTGGATCTCGTTGTACCACCTCCTCAGCACCTTCATGCGCTACAAGGACTTGTTGACGCCTTTTTGGAACGAGGTCGCAGTAGGCAACACCTCCAGGTATGAATTACGACAAACTGATTGGGATATTGCAGGTTTGGTCGTGTCCATTCTTGAAGTGTTCGCCAAGGCTACGGAGAAATTTTCCGGAGTTCACTACCAGACGTCCCCATTGTTCGTCCCGTACCTCTTCGCGGTGTGCTACAAGTTCGTGGAGTATCGCAACAGTCCATACATGGGTGCTTTCATCCAAACATGGAGCTAAAGTTCAGGAAGTATTGGGAAACCATCCCAATAGTCCACGGTTTGTCGGCCTTACTCGATCCTAGTTGCGGTGTTGATACTTTTGATATTTTTTCGAATATTATGCTCAGTTTCTCGGAAAGACAGTGGACGACCAAAAGGCGTCAATTCACGATTCTCTCCGAGAACTTTTTTCTGTTTATGCAACTGAGCAGGGATACAGTGTGGAGCAATCCGTACCCGCGAGCGAAGCCGGTTCGTCGGAAGGAGGCGGCGGCGCAATGGGACTACTACGGAGATTGAAGGCACAAAAGACGAAGACCAAAACTCGTGCGTCGGGGTCGAACACGAATGAGATCCAGCTCTACCTCAGCCACAACTTCCAGACTCCTGAAGACTTCGACGTTTTGGCCTGGTGGAAGTCGAACGCGACTCTCTATCCGATCCTATCCGCCGTCGCTCGAGACGTTTTAGCCGTGCAAGCGTCTAGTGTCGCCTCCGAGTCCGCCTTCTCTACATCCGGACGAATTATCGGCGACCGACGCGCGAGCCTTAGCCCGACTTCCCTCGCCATGCTAACCTTATTGAAGGATTGGTATTTGGCCGAATCGAAGAATCGACGGGAGAACGCCATCGACGAGTTCCGTTCTTCCAGTTCGGACGAAGACGAAGAGGCATCTAACATAGATTTAATTAATAGTGAAGTCGAATAATAAATTGTATTTTATATTTCGAATATTTTTTTCCTTTTTTGCAAGTTTTAGATTTAGGTATTTTTTTCTTTCTTTTATGTTTTTATTTGTATTTTTTAGGTAGTTTTTTTTTATTTTTTTGTAATTTGCTTTTCTTTTTTTTTTTTTTGGAATAAATTTTTTGAATATTTTCTAAAGAATTTTTTCAAAGTAAAAAAAAAAGAAAATTAACGGGCTGGTTCCGGTTTTGGAACCGAAACCGGCCCAATAGAGGCCCGGGGGTTCGTAGTATGGTTCTGGCCGGTCCCGGAACCGGTACCACGGCGGAACCGGTGGAACCGGCCCGGAACCAGCCCAATCTGGCCCAAAGCCCAGGTCTAGGTTCACCTATCAACTCCAATGAGTTCACTGATTTTAATCAATGCATTTAAGACCGCCAGCTTGAGGAGATTAGGAGGAGTGGATATCACTTTACCTGGACCAATAAACAATGCTATGATAAGAGAATATGGAGCAAAATAGATTGGGCCTTCGCTAACATGCCCTGGATTTCTAAATTCTTTGATTATTATGCAATCTAATGAAGATGTCTCTGACAATGCACCCATCCTACTGAGAAGTGCTGACTGTGGTTCTGAACCTCGAAAGGACTCCAAGTTCTTTAACATGTAGAGTTTAGCCCCCTCTTTTCTCAGAACAGTTGCCAATCTCTGGGAGACTAGAAATGATCCTTGTATGAGAACTGTTTGCTATAATTCGATGAAGCTACAAAGGCCTCCAGAGCTCTCAATAGAGAACTTTTTTGCTGATATTGTGAATATGACTGAGATATACCATAAAAAACTTGAGGAATGTCAGACTGCCTTGCATGCTGACCCCATGAGTGTTGAGCTATTGTCTAAAGAGGAAGAGGTCAGAAGGGAGTACAGATTTTTGAGTGTGGCAAAGGACAAATTCTTGTGACAAATCATCCATTACGATTGCAGGTACTTCTTTCACCGGATTCCGTAAGGAAACAAGTCGTGTGACTGTCTTAAAGTGAGAACCCCAACGAGTATCACCAGCTCTAGCTAAACTTGCTTCTTGATTCTTTCCCTTTCCTATCTGAATTTCGCCACTTTCTATATTTTTCAAAATATCATCGTATTGTAGATGTCCTTTCTTTACACGAAGCTCCAACAACATTCACGGTCAGGGAGAGATATTCAAAAAATCCAGAAACCATTACATGATATGTCGCAGTACTGACAACAACCAACTGAAGTTGATGATCAAAAAATAGAATATAATATGCGTGTTTATTTTCTTTTAGAATAAGACTTTTAGTCCGTTAAACTCCCCACGCAAAGCCTCATCAATACCCTGACCTCTAAAGCGTGATAGTGATAACCCTTTCTTTGCGAAAAAATTATCAATCTCATATTTCAAAGTTTGTGCCGAAGTATCACTGACATGAACTATACCAAGAAATCGCTCAACCACTTCGCCGTCATCTTTCACAAATCTAATAATCATAGACATTTGCTCTTTCACTGAACAATCTCTAGCCTCATCAACCAAAACTGAAAAAAAGTTATCACCAATCTCTTGACGAATTACTTTTTCAACCTCTGATGCAGAAGCATTAACAATTTATCTTTGGATATTTAGGGAAGTCAACCGATTATTTGCAGGAGCATTCAAAATGAGCTTATTTATTTCTTCATTATGTGCACAATACCATCTCACAAGTTCAAGAAAATTACCTCGTTCAGTGATTGTGTTGACTCGTATTTTCCTCGAAAAGCCAAATCCTGTCGTAGAAGAAATCGGATCACATCTACAATAAAAGTCAGCCAGATGTGATAAGCAACCTCCTCATTGTCGCTCTTTTTCATCATAACATAATCAATATTATGTCTTTGAACTTTACATCCACAATACTAAATTCTAGCATAATTATGACTGCTAGTTTAGCTCCCCTTGTGATCAATAAATTTTTCTCCAGCTTTTTTCCAATTTCTAAACCCAGTTACCGTGAAAGCTTCGTCTCCATGCTTTTGACTTTTGGCAAACAAATAGCACCAAAAACAAAATGCAGCATCTTTAGATACACTGTATTCTAACCACTTATATTTCTCAAACCATATCTTCTAAAATTTTCTCCGAACTCCACTGAAATTACTTGCTGGAAAAATATGCTCAGCTGGTTGACAAGGACTTTTGCTAGATATCTTCTTCTCAACTCATCTCTAATTTCTACGGGGTAGCTATTATTAGGCTTACGGAATGCTGGATCACCGACAATATAACTTTCTAATAATTCTACCTCGGTTCGACATATCTTACTGTTGATTCTGATTAGAATCTGGAGCACCGGACGAAATGCTATCATAAATCGGTCTGTGGCCCTTTGGTGTTATAACAACCCATTTATCCATATTGCTTTGCTTCCTATACAAGGAATAAAAGCCCCGATAAATTCCGATGTTTTGAAAAGTTGTAACGAACAATCAATGATTTTTTTTAGAAAGTATGAAATAAAGATAGATACCTGATTGCGTGAGCCTCTACGTACGGTGAATTATCGTAAACAGCAAGAAAAAGAACACGTCTGGCCTGGTTTCAATTAGTACGATTTTTTTTCAAAAGAACACATTTAGAGACGGTGAGTGGAGCTTTCACTATTTTGATTTAATTTTTTATTAAATGTTAGTGGGTTTTTCATTTTTAAATTTTAGTCGGCCGCTACACATGTAAAATGAAATCCAACTTAATTTAATTTATTATATTGTTGGGCCAAATTAGCTTTCTATAGAAACTTACATAATAGCCCAACTTATAGGTGTCGTCTTCCTCCTCCTGAATAGATGAATTGCAGAAACCCTAAATTCCTCCCATGGCTACCAAGCAAGTTTGGGGGTCAAGTCGAAACCCTCTATGGCAAATCCGGCAGCTCGGGGTTCAATTGCGCACCCCCCCCCCCACTCGAGCACCCCTTGCGTCCGTCCGTGCACAACTGGAAGGGCGATGTCACCATAATGTTCTTGGTGCATGTGATTAGAATATAATGTTTTTTTTTCCTGTCAGGTTGGTATGGTATCGGCCACACGGCGCCACCGCAGTCCCAACATTTCCACTAGGCTCTGTCTCAATAGAATTCGAACATCATCATCGACTATTGGATGACCACGACTTCCTGCTGTGGGACTAATCCTTCCTAGCCCATGAGACCCACCCTCATATCCCACATGCAATGGTTGATTCGAACTCCTAATCTCACACCTGAGTGTCAGAGACCTATCCACCATCCACCAAGTCAAGTGGTAAATGCTAGAGTTTTTACACATCTAATTTCTAGATGGACGATAATATGATCACCCTTCTCTTTCTTTTTTTTCTTTTCTTTTGACGACCATGGAGTATCCCCACTCAACCAACTAATGCACATTTTGGGGTTGAGACTCGATCTCTAGGGGCAAGGTAAACACATTTCAAATGTACCTAACACGATAATCAGGGGAAAAGACCCCAAAGAGACAATTCAATAATTGTGGGAGGGAAAATTCGATCACACGACCTAATAACCCACAAATTCTTAAGGCCTCCTCCTTATCACTAGACCAATGCCTCTTCGCAAAAAAAAAATAATAATATGATCGCCTTCGAACTTCTCGTCAACACCAAGCAAAAAAAAAAGATAATATGATCGCCTTCGAACTTCTCACCAACACCAAGCCGATTGTGAATGGCATCCTAGATGCTTCACAAATATGACCTGACATTTGAATCAAATAACTTGCACCTAAGTACTGAAACCACAATCGCATTCTAGAATCCCTAATATTTTGTCCTAGATTTTGCAAGAAAGAAAAATAATCATGGGTGTTTTTATACGCCAACTAGAGAATGCTTTATGAATGAGTACGCCCTTGTGTGTGCAAAATAACTCCTAGGAGAATAAAGTTGTTCTTATCCAACTAGTCTCTTGAATATTATACGTGTTACATTTGTAAAATAATATGTAAATATAGCATGATAGTTTCACTCAAATAAAGATTATTATCTCATTATTTATTTTTTGCGTCTCTGCGTCTCAATATTGTAAACTAAACGAGGCATAAAATGACAAATTGAAGATAACATATGACTTGACACGTCTAACATCTGAATATCGTATTGCAATAAGAGTATCTTTTCTAAACTGTCGAAAAACCTTAATGATATCACAACCGTGATCCATTACAAATCTCTCTTGCTTTCCAAGGAAATCCATTAATGATGAACTACTAATAAATATGAAAGGTTGATTTAAATATTAGAGTATCAATGATAATAATTCACACATACTTTAATCTCGTAGTAAAAAAGTAATAAGGTATATAATTGTTTGGGAGATCGACATTTTTAGTTCTCAATGTTCGGAGTATGGACGTTTCTAGTCCTACATGTTTCGAGGTGACACTTTTAGTCCCCAGTTACCGATTTTGCACAGTTTTGGTCCCTCGATTAATTTGATCGCTAATTTAGACGAAATTTAACACGTGAGAGAACATGATCTCAAAAACCCCATATCGCAACTTCTTCTTCGACTTAAACGCACATGAACATCAATATACATCACATTTAGGAAAGGATCGACAACCTTTAAAATGAATTAAATGTGATACTTATGTTCAGCTTTTACACTGCTTGTGCTTTTTTGTGTAGTCCCGTACACGTTGTTAGGTTATCATTATTGAGGTGGTTAGTTCTTCCAAAAACATACCATAAACTTTTTAGTAACTATAAGATACTTTGGTAGAAACGGAGCACATGTGTTTGCTGTAGGTGCTTGCATTTCCTTGTCTTCTCCGATCCACCTGTTACTATGGTTGGGCATTCTGTACTTGATGAGCACGTTCATGCCTCTGCAAATCCTACAAACTCTATGGTGTGATCGTTTTCTTCAATGCGAAGACTCTGTATCATTGTTACCGAATTTGCCTATGGATCTAAAGAGGATAGGTGAGAAATTAAAATATGAAACTGAGGGGCAGTGAAGATCTTCGCGTTGTTCTCTTTATAGCAGTTTAATCAACAAGTTATATAGCAATGTGTCAAATTCGGAAATGATGAAGAAGACATCTCTAAGATAAATATTGAATTATATTTGTTATGGAACGTCAACTATTTGCATAATAAATAAACAAAATAAAGAAATTTCTCCAGAACGCTTTCAAGAAACTAAGAATAATGTGAATGAATCTTTATTCACCTCATTTATTTGTGCTACAGGTGATAACTTAGGAATTTAAGAATGTTTTATGCCCATAAACTTGCAATTCTTGATCATTACATGTCAAAAATACATTTGAAATCCTATATCTATGTTATTTTCATGTTTTATAGGTCTTACAGTGAAATGGATCGAAAAAGAAGCATTGTGGAGAAGAAATGAAGGGTCAGGAACCTTCGTGGCCGTGGAACCGTCGTGGAAGTGACAAGAACCTTCACTGCCGTGAAAGTTGATGCAACAAAAGACCGTGAAGACGATCGGTAAGTGGAGTTTTGAGCCTCGAAAAGCTTTACGGCTGTGAACATCGCCTTGAAGGATTCCACTGAGTAAGATGTGGAGTCCCGTAACTTTCATGACCGTGACAGACAGACATTGTGGCCATGAAGCAAGCGAATCTTCTTATTTTTGAGCCGAATCTTGCTAAATCTTGGCCAAATCAATTGATAAATAAGAGGGATTCAACATCCAAACTATTATAAATATGGACGAAAAATACACTTATCGGATACTTTTGGCGCAAGAAAATGGAGAAAAGGCTTAGACACAACTATGGCTTAGTCTAGGTGTTTCTCACCGTTTACACGACGGGGAGACTCCGAGGAGGCGCGTCACGACTCGACATCGTGAGGGACGAAACTTACCTCAGCTACCCGTCCCATTCGAGTGTCGGATCGGTTCGTTCATGTACCCCTTCGCCTAGAAGCCTGCCAGGAGCTGCTCCTTGTTCGTGCACCTCTCTGGCATCGGCGATCACTCCCCGCCCTCATCGGCCCGGGCGTAACATATCCATACCTACAACACGTAAACCATGCGCTCAGTAGGTGAAAATATGCATGATATGCATCGTGCACTCAAATCCCAACCCAACTTCTCACACATGCAATGCACGCTTTTTTCACATCCCGGTCTTGTCGCACACACTCATTTCACATCTCTACCCTATCTTAATATTAGGGCACTAGGTCGGACTATGCACCTCACAACTGAACCTACGACACCAATCGTAGAGTCCGAGTGTCACCAACCACTCATCTCAACGGCACCAACCGTCACCAGCAGCACCAACCACTCATCATACCGGTACCAACCGGTCACATAAAGCCGGGCGACACCAACCACCCGTCTCGACGGCACCAACCGTCAGGTGCACTAGTACCAACCTCAATGATGTTTTTGCTAAAATTTTATTCTTTTCGCTTAGAAGTAGCTGGCGTAATCTCTTTTGTGATTCAGGCTGTGCTAGGCCGAATAATATCTACGTATTAATGTATTCTTCTTCCATTTGATCGTCTAAATCAGTTACGTGTTCTTTGTTCGATTTTAGTTCTTTTGCATGCCTGATCAACAAATGCATGGTTATTGGTTGGTTTACTAGACGTCGAAGTGATTAGACCAGTTAGAACAATAAACATTGAACATCACTACGTAAAACCGACCAGAGTTGGAATTCGGTTTCGTATGTGTAGTTTCCGAATCCTTAAGCGCCGAAAGTGTATAAGCTCAAGGAATTTCATAGAGACTAAGCTTGCATAGAAACTACAATCTATAAGTTTGTGAAGTGTAAAATATGCCTAGGAGGGGGGTGAATTAGGCTTATAAAAAATTGGCTTGTTCTTCTTTGAAAAATACTTTTCTATTGCAGAGTATGTTATTTCCTGGAAAGCAGTACGAGTATCAATATTATATCCCAACCCTTTTTCAAAGACTGTTTCAAAGATATCACGTGAAACGTTCAAAGATATTACCTGGTTATTGCGAAAGCGTTCCATGTTTGTCTCACAGAAAAGTAAATGACTGAAAGTAAAGTGAGACGGGATTTTTATATAGGTTGTATCCCCAATTAGGGTTTAATCCTGTCATTGGGGTGCGCTCTTCCCAAGAGTTCCAATCAATCACTAAGTATTACCGGTCATCGTTACAAAATGATCGACCCTTACACAACCGAAGCACTATGGAAACTAGACTTCCACCTAGGCTGCCGCACGCCGAGTTTCGTTCTACGTCGCTTACTCAGGAATCACAATTCCCTGACTAGACACAACTCGCTTCCAAAGGGCCACCGAATCCACCCACTCATCCCTTCACGTGTCGAAGACTCCATTCGTGCTCCTTTGTGCGCTCAACACGTCCAAAAACTAGGTTTGGGTAGGGTATTACAATAGCTCGCTCAAAGGATATTGTTTTCACTAATCTAAGCTCAACACAAACAACGAATTTTTTGCAAAGCAAAGCTCAATCACTCAATGGAACTCGTTTGCTTGTGTGAAGGTTCGATACCCTTGATTGTCAAATGTGCTCCTTAATATAGGCAAATATAGCTTCAACACTTCACAAAGAAAGTCAAGCACGAAACATATGCAAAGTATGCTAAGAATCACGTGCATTAATTCAAAGAATCATGCCAAGAATAAACCAATAAAGCTCAATATCATGCATGATTACTTACCATATTTTCCACAGTACTTTCCTTCCGTGGTAATCTCATCCGTTGTCAGCACATTACATATATTGTTCCACTCAGTATATTACCAATAATAAGCACAATCAGCTGATTTCTTTCTAAAATATAATAGCCAATTCGCACAAGGAAAGATAAACAATTGACCTACTGAGTATAAGGGAAAACAGACTTTCCATATATGTTGATCTCATCCGATTTCAGCACATACCATAAATAGACTCAATCAGCATCTTACCACATATAAGTTTAATCAATTAATCCACTTTCCAAAATATATGTGGCGCCCCTGACTTCTACTACTCATTCTTACTACTATTTTATGTGACTGCATGTGATGTAAATGAAATTGTGTATGAAAATGAGCACAAAATTTTTCCTTTATATAAAGGAAATCGTTCTGTACAATCCAAACATGTTCTAGGATCCTATATACAAGGTGAGTGCGCATGCATGTCAAAATAATCTATCGGCCCCCGCCACATTGGTCGCATCCATGTACACACTTCCACCTCAAAAGTCCTCCGGAAGCTTCAAAAATAGGCATCGCGACCATAATGATCACGTACTGTGATCCCGTGAACCTACAACACATAAATACATGGAATGAGCTTATAAAGCTCAGCAAGTGAAAGCCCTGCATGTCATGCACGTGGCCTAATTTGCAGAGGCATCCGCGCCGATGCTTCTTAGACCTCATATTTTTCTTGTATTGTCTTGTCATGTAGGGCCCTCGACTATCTTGCTATGCACCATCATGGAGCTCGAATCCACTGGGGATATAAATATATAAGTGACAACACACTTAAGAGGCTAACCCTTGGGCGCCTTTTCAATCCCAATGTGGTTTCATACGTCACGCGGACGCTTCACACTGATAGCCTATTCTGAGGTAGTCAACAACCGAGATATCCTCGGTGTCGCTCATTCCCTCAGCTCGCATCCTCCAGGTTTCACGTTCCGCCATGAAGGCGTTTGCCCTAATATCATGTCTTGTCTTGAACATATCATGTCTTGAAATTGGCGACTTAGAAGTCACCATAGTAGCATAGTAGAGCCGTGACTCAACTGTGAGTCGACATCAGACACCCATATCCGCGTTATCGCTCTCAGGCGATATTGTATTATGCACGCTCTCGTATCCTGTCTTCAATACTAATCGTGCGTGCATATGAGCATGTCGTGAATATGCATGTCATGTCGTAAATAAATGACGTAGAAAGTCACCTAAAATCATAGAAGCACATAATTCATGTACACAATATCATGTGTTGTAGCTGGGACTTCCACTTACCTGGTATCCTGATAGTATTTGCTAATATCTGAAGATGTTCCTAATGCTTTGCTCCCTCTAGGATGAATGCTTATTCAAGTCCATCGTTTCCTCTCTGCTTCTAAGTTTTCGAAAGCTTGTAAATGAAATACTCTTCCTCCTTTCTAATTCCTTACCTATGTTTTGCGTGTGATAATAGGTAAATGACATCGATGGTTATGTTAATACTTATCACATCCCAACTAATATGTATTATGATATTGTTAATTTATTTTTCCTCCCACGCTAAGTTTTCGCAAGATAGAAAACCCTAGGTTCCGAACATATAGGGTTTTGAATTTCTCTTATGTCACAATTATCCTCTTTCGAAATTCTCTTGCTTCGCAAATATCTCATTTCGCACTACGTTCTTTGAAATTGCTTGGTTTCGAAATTCTCACCTAGCTGTACTTTTTCGAAACTTATTAATCACACCTTTTTATCCTATCACAAGTTTTCTCTAAGTCCTAGTGGAACTACTTGTTAAGTTAAACACAACAATAGCACATAGGCACCCAATCTACGTAATATGCAGTCATAAAATCACATTGTATGTATGCAAATTTATTGGCCGACTTACTTACGGCACTCGGGTATTACATCCTCCCCCGTTAAAAGGATTTCGCCCGAAATCAGGTAAGGAGAAATAGCTCAGGGTCGCGAGTCCTCATATCGTCTTTCCGTTCCCACGTAGCTTCCTCTGTGGATGATTTTGGGAAGAAGGCTTGGCAGTCTTAGGCACAAAATGCTTCTTAGAATTTCCTCCACTCCACTTCAGTCCTTGGACGAACTTCTTTTTGCCTCCTGAGCTCGAACAATTCGGAGCTCAGCTTGTTCCGCCATTAAGCCATTTCTGCCACCTGAGCATAGGTAGCTCCTTGAGATCCAGCCATGTTCACGTCTCGATTACAACTCTGGCTTAAGGCCTTCCGTGAAACGTTCGACTTTCAGTGCATCTGTGCTCACCATATGAGCTGCAAATCATGATAACTGCTCAACCTTTCTGATATAATCAGCTACTGTCATTGGGCCCTGGCGTAGGTTGATGAATTCATTCATCCTTTGAGCTCGAACAAGAGCGGTAAAATATTTACTTCGAAAAAGTTCCTTGAGTCGGTCCCATGTCATTGTGATAGGATCTTCAAAGGCGAGAATCGTATCCCACCAATGGCCTGCACTTCCCCTCAGTAGGAAGGCAGCACATAAAACATTCTCTTCTTTTAAAATACGACTATACTGGAACATACTCTCCAAGGTTCGGAGCCAATCCTCAGCTGTTGTGGGGTCAATAGCATCTTCGAATATCGGGGGATTGAGCTTACGAAATCTTTTCCTCACTATCTCAACTCTTTCTGCTTGAGAAAGTCCACCACTTGATTGTCCGCCACTATTGCGCTGCTGAATTAATTCTTGTATTCGAGTGGACTTTTGGCGAACAAATTACGTAAGCTGAATAATCGCCGTGTCGCGATTATCAGTGGTGCTTCGGGTTCCTTACCCCGACTTGCACTCCCACTAACCTCTCCTACCCATATCTTGTCTTTACCCTAATTGTCCCTAAGGCCAATAAATTATGCAGCACAACAAAATTCATAGAAACATATGACTTACTAGCAAGGACGCTTCCATGATTTTGAGTGTGTGTACATAGACGGTCCACAGAACCTATATCCGAAAGCTCGATACCACCTGTGGCGCCCTTGGCTTCTACCACTCATTCTTACTACTATTTTATGTGAACGCATGTGATGTCAATGAAATTATACATGAACATGCGTACAAAATATTTCCTTTTATATAAAGAAAATCGTTCTGTACAATCCGAACATGTTCTAAGATCCTATATAAAAGGTGAGTGCGCATGCATGTCAAAATAATCTATCGGCCCGCCACGTTGGTCGCATCCATGTACACACTTCCACCTCAAAAGTCCTCCAGAAGCTTCAAAAATAGGCCTCGCCACCATAATGATCACGTACCGTGATCCCGTGAACCTACAACACATAAATACAATGAGCTTATAAAGCTCAGTAAGTGAGCCATGCATGCCATGCACGCGCCCTAATTTGCAGAGGCATCCGCGCCAATGCTTCTTAGACCTCATATTATCTTGTAGTGTCTTGTCATGTAGGGCCCTTGGCTATCTTGCTAACCCTAGGGCGCCTTTTCAATCCCAATGTGGTTTCATACGTCACGCGGACGCTTCACACTGATAGCCTATTCTGAGGTAGTCAACAACCGAGATATCCTCGGTGTCGCTCATTCCCTCAGCTCGCATCCTCCATGTTTCACGTTCCGCCATGAGGGCGTTTGCCCTAATATCATGTCTTGTCTTGAACATGTCATGTCTTGAAATCGGCGACACAGAAGTCACCATGGTAGCATAGTAGAGCCATGACTCAATTGTGAGTCGACATCAGATGCCCATATCGGCGAATATTTATCGCTCTCAGGCGAGCTTGTATCATGCACGCTCTCGTATCATGTCTTTAATACTAATTGTGCGTCCGTACGAGCATGTCGTGAATATGCTTGTCATGTCGTAAATAAATCACGTAGAAAGTCACCTAGAATCATAGAAGCACATATTTCATGCGCACATAATTATATGTTGTAGCTTGGACTTCAACTTACCTTGTATTCTGCTAATATCTGAAGATGTTGCTAATGCTTCGCCCCCTCTAGGATGAATGCTTATTCAAGTCCTTCGCTTCCTCTCTGCTTCTAAGTTTTCGAAAGTTTGTAAATGAAATACTCTTCCCCTTTTCTAAGTCCTTATCTATGTTTTGCGTGTGACAATAGGTAAATGACATCGATGATTATGTTAATACTTATCTCATCCCAACTAATATGTATTATTATATTGTTATTTTATTTTTCCTCCCTCACTAAGTTTTCGCAACACATAGAAAACCCTAGGTTTCGAACATATAGGGTTTGAATTTCTCTTATGTCATAATTACCCTCTTTCAAATTCTCTTGCTTCGCAAATATCTCGTCTCGCACTACCTTCTTCGAAATTGCTTGGTTTCGAAATTCTCACCTAGGTGTACTTTCTTTCGAAACTTATTAATCACACCTTTTTATCCTTTCACGGGGTTTCTGTAAGTCCTCGACTAACTACTTGTTAAGTTAAACACAACAATAGAACATAGTCACCCTATCTACGTAATATGCAGTCATAAACTCACATATGTATGCAAATTTATTGGCCAGCTTACTTATGGAACTCGGGTATTACAATATAGTTCCTAAGTTGCACAAGGAAAGCAGGATCACTGGTTGACTGATTTAAAAGTCAACTTAACATGTTCTCAAACGGATATAACATAATATTCTTTCCTAAAATAACTCAACATGTGTACATCTCAGTCAGAAAATTTTTTCACATATAGCATACAATCGTTCATATCCAAGTGATCACAGTGATATTCTTTCCTAAAATAAATTGATTCTCGCATTTTCACATATCACTCAACAGAATATATTTTCATATATAGCACACCGTGAGATTCCATTCAAACGAAAACGTTCATATCCAAGTGATCACAGTAATATTCCAATTAAGCACAAGATCACATAAATTCGATTATTTCGACAATTAAATCATGCTTAGGCACATAATCGAATATCTGGACATACTTAAACACCATGGATCACAAATATCAAATTTATAAGTTTTGCCCCCAATTAATTACTTGGAATAATCAAAACTCTCATAAGCATTGGACCGAAAAGGTCAACAGATTGAATGCATGAAAACTACACGGGTTGGTTCTCTATCACATAGAATCGCTGTTGCAGGACAAACAAATAGCGGTTAATGGTTAGATAGAAGATATTGCATGAAGACATAGGAATTGTTCGTGCCAAGCATGTGCTTTAATTGATTTCATTATCTTTATTAACTTACTAATTATTACTTGCTTCCTTTTCTATTAGTTCATTCTAAATCAACTTCGAACATAAAACATCTTTAGTCTATATTAGAATTAGAATAGTCTTAAAATTAATCGAGATGTCTTCATGGATAGATACTTGGTCTTCGTCCATTATACGACTTACACGACCTAGTACACTTGCTAGTATTCGAGCGTTTGAACAAGAAAACAATGGTTGACATAATAAATAGAATTTGAGTTGAAACAAAAACAACCATCTCTTCCTCCTCTCCACTTTCGATCATAAGACCAACACTTGTCCATGGTTTCTCATCCCAGAAGTCCCATTCATCTTCCATTGCTTCTCTCCAAGAGGTGGAGATATTTGCAGTCATTTCCATGTCTACACCCCTTTTCTTTAATACGACAATTCAGTGTTCCAATATTATTGTTTAGACACCAACATATGCAAAACTTTCCCTACGATAAATAAAAACAATGTATTATATATCAAATAAAGTAATAAAAACTAAGGAAACAATTTACCTACCATAATAAGTTCTTCTAGCAAGTTTTTTTTGTTGTGTTTTCTGCTTCATGCAAACTGTGGAACTTAAGGTAAATGTTCCCTTGTGCCATTTAGGTGAACTTATTGCATAAAATTTTGGATTTCTTAATTGTAAGACTTCATTGTAGAAGTCCTCCTCAATATCCTATGGCAAACAAATAACTAGATATACTTTAGAATAAAAGAAATCTTAGAAAAAAATCTAACAAATACTTGAAATGACATTAAAATAAAATGCATCTATATGTTGCGTTGGTTCGTACACCCTTGGAATAAGCGCGGTGGCCTTCGCTATTGGGAGATGATGGTGTCTGCATATCTTTGCATTCAAGACACCCTTGGAAACCAAGAACTACTCCGAAGACTCTGAATCATTAATGCAGAATTTGCGGATAGGAAGAGGAGAGGACTGGTGAAGAAATTAAAACCTGAAGCTGAAGGGCATTGAAGATCAGCGTGTAAAACTGAAGCTTTTGTGTTCAGGTCTCAGTTTTTTTTTAATCAACAAGCTATGAGTCAAATTGGGATATGAAGAAGGCATCTTAAGATAAATACTGAATTATGTTTATTACGCAACCATCAAGTCTTTGTGTAATAAATAGAGAAAGTAATGATATTTCTCAGGAAGCTTGCAAGAAACTACGAACTTTGCGAAACATATTTATTCACCTCATTCATTTTTGTTTACAGAAAACAATGACTAACAAAATAAATATAATTTGAGTTGAATCAAACAACCCTCTCTTCCCCCTCTTCACTTTTTGATCATAGCCCAACTAGACGTGTTCATTCGGTTACGATTCACGGTTATCACTTGCCAGTTTATTGGTAGTAAAAACTGATAATCGTACCGGACCGTGGTAATCACGATTACGATTACGGTTTTGAACTGCTAGCCGATTACACTTACAGCTTGAAATCACCGGTTTACGTTTCTTATTTTTCTTTCATATAATTATTTTACGTGTAACAATTTGAAATAAATTAGAATTTCTAATAATATTAAAAAATTATTGCTACTTAGAAATTTATACAAAAACGTTCAACTTCACTTCAGATAGTATTCGAAGAACACTCGTTGTAGAGATCTCAATCTAATGCTCAGTTTTATCGCTCGATCTTCGCCTTCGGTGGAACTGAAGGTAAAGGTTCCCTTGTAGCCAATCAGGTGAACTTACTGCATATAATCGTGGATTCTTAATTGTGAGACTTCACTGTAGAAGTTCTCCTCAATATCCGGTGGCAAACAAGTGACAAGATATACTTTAGACGTGAAGAAATTTTAGAATAATGAATACTTGAAATGACATTAAACTAAAAGACCTCTATAGGTTGTGTTGGTTACAACCTTGGAATAAGCATGGTGGCCGTCGCTATTGAGAGAAGATGACGGCTGCATATCCGTCCATTCAAGACACCCTTGGAAACCAACCAATAATTTAAAGACTTTGTAAAGGGGCAGTGAAGATCAGCGTGTAAAACTTAAGCTTTTGTGTTCATCTCAGTGTTTTTCTCTCGAAAACAGAAGAAAACTTTAAGATATATATCTAATTATGTTTATTATGCAACCATCAAGTCTTTGTGTAATAAATAATGAAACTAATGATATTCTCCAGGAAGCTTGAAAGTAACTACGAATATTGTGAAGAATATTTATTCACCTCATTCATTTTTGTCTACAGGATAACAATGATTGACAAAATAAATGGAATTTGAGTAGAAACAAAAACAACCCTCTCTTCCTCCTCTTCACATTTGATCATTAAGCAAACTAGACGTGTTCATCCAATTATGGCTCACGGTTATTGTTAGTATTGTGATCAAGAAGCCAACATTTATATTGTTGCGTTTTCTTTATTTTCACGAATTGAATGATTTATATCATGTTCCTTGAGTAAATTAATTATTTATGGGTCATTTAAGTCGATGACTTAGACTGTAGAATTCCATATTGAATTAAATGATATTTACTCTAAATTATCCTTAATCTTGATTTTTAGCATGGAATACTAATTATCAGTTTAAGATTAATGTGTGGATTAAATGATAGTTATATTCTGCAAACTATTTGATAAAGAGTTATCAATTTAATCACACAGATATATAATGGAGATTATGATATCGGATAGACCCAAAATGAAACATATTATGGATTGTGTTTGTGTCATTAATGTTTCATACGTGTCTGAATTCTATAATATGAGATGTTCATTTTCAACACTAGAAATGCGTGTCTGTTAGTATCGCTCAACGTTAGCCGTAAGAGGTAACTATACGGGTGGTGTTGCGACAAGCGTGACTAGTGCAGTGGATTATGTTCATCAAGAATATTTTGTCCCTCATATTTTATGAGCAATAATATCACGGGCCCCTTGATAAAAGTGATGTCGTAAAGCATGCAATGTGATTAAGAGCAATCATATTTACGATAAACTTTTGGAATCAAGAAATAAATAAGTTGCGAGGATGACACATTCCTACCTTGAACTTATTTAGGATATTATGCGACAAGGAATTGACACGGGCAGTTACTGCTTAAGGATGATGATTCGTATTTAAGATACTTATTATCTATGTCACTTGGGTAGTCTTAATGTATTTGCTAGGTACCGCTTATGATTTAAAGAGTTAGAATTGGATCTAATTCTATTGCCACGTGACATGGATCCTACTGGGTCACACCGAAAAGAAAAAGATCAAAGAGATTAAATTTTGTATGGTACATGGAGAGGTAATTATGATGACAAATTAATTATAAGATAATTTATTTGATCATCATATGATACAAAATAAATAAGATTCATGTGACATATATGATGTGAGTTTATATATATTTGATATATATTTAACATTTAAATACTCATGCATAGATGGAAATGATTTGATTGATAGAAATCGGCATCCATAATTATGCAATGGTACATATAAGGAATATTGCCCATTATTTGAATGTGATCTTGATCAATGAATATATAATTGATATAATCATGGCAATATAATGGTATCACGTTACCATTGATTATGGTAATTTGCTCCAATAGTATTATGATACTTTATTAATATAAAAGATCTAGAGGATTTGGTCCAATAAAAAAAAGAAAGTATGCATAAATAGGGCAGCCGTGACCCTTAAATTGCAGTACCTTTTCTTTGAGATCGATGTGCATTTGAGTATCATACGCAAAGAATAAAAAGTGTTTTGGGTTCTTGACGTATCAGTGAACTAAACTACATTGTCCGAGTATTTTCTAGCCGGAGAAAGGACGATTCTTTGATCGAGTTCTTGGTGGA
Organism: Craterostigma plantagineum; assembly: GCA_027422505.1. Taxonomy (NCBI): domain Eukaryota; kingdom Viridiplantae; phylum Streptophyta; class Magnoliopsida; order Lamiales; family Linderniaceae; genus Craterostigma; species Craterostigma plantagineum. Next base: position 90,941 of record JAPQWV010001102.1, read on the forward strand.
TATCGGTAGAGGTACCATACTTTTGGTATTATCAAACACCGCTCATCTCGAAGAAAGAACAGGTATATCTCTATAAACTAGTTAGGATTTAATTCGCATGGATCCTGTCGGAATCGATTGCTATGTTGATATAAAATTTTTAATTTTCCGCTGCGTGTAATACGTGATTATGTGCACCGATTCCCAACAGTGGTATCAGAGCCGTCTTGCAATATCTTAACTGGTTGTGCGATAAACTTGTTTTGTTTTGCGTTTTATATGATATGAAATATTGCATCATATTCATAATCATGTGCTAGTGAGCTGATTTGATGGCATGATTGATGATTTTAATATTATGAAAATCGCCCATGTGCCTTAGGTTGGCTACGGATTGCTTACTTGATAGGTATTTCATGTGATGGAGTATCATTTGGCTTTTAGCATGCTATTATGATAGTTTTATAATAATAAATTTTGATTGCTTTATGCAATATCATATGATGATCGTTAATGCTTTACTTAGAATATTCTGGTGTATATTGTATTATTACATACATGTTAGGTATGATGCCTTGATATATTAGATTCAGAATATGTAAGTTCATATGCTTAAACTGATTTTGACTCACGTTTGTATTATGCTACATATTGCGTGTGTTCAGTTCAACTGGATTACCTTAATTTATGTGTATTGATTTGTGATGTATTATGCAAGATTATTAGATAATATGCATCTCTAATGTGTTAGAATATTATTTTGAATAATATTGCATCATATTTTAAGTCATAAAGTGATTTAAGTATTTGTTAATATGATTGACGATTTTCAGTCCCCTTTTGAAATTAAGTCTACTCCCTTGCTATTCTATCCGCGCCGAATTTTGAAAGAATATTGGTGGGACCTACTCAGTAGGCACCATATTCAATCTTTAAGAGTCGTGGGGTATGTCCGACATGCCGTATCAAATGGAATGAGTTTGCTTATCAAGAGACCAAAATCGTTTTGGGTCTTGGGGAGAAGTTTTGTTAATATACGATGTTGACAAAACCAAGAGTCAAATATGATTTGATTAGCAAGGTGTTGCTTACCTAAAATAGCTAAGATAAAGTTTCATGCCGCCGCTGGCTTATTCTTAGTGAAAATATGGATCTTGGACCTACTACTATGGGGCATTAAATTGTAGTGGGAGTTTTATTATGTGAATAAAACATTTACGTGAAAATAACTGAAACCCTTTTTCCTCTGTGACGTAGATAATGGCAGCACAAGCATTGTCGTTGCGTTCGCTTTTGGACAAGGACAAATTGAGCTCTAATGGGACCAATTTTATTGATTGGTACCGTAACCTAAGAATCGTTCTTAGGCAAGAGCGCAAGGAATATGTAATTAATACGCCCATTTCCAAAGATCCCGATGCTAATTCAAGTGTTGAAGAAGTCGATGATTACGACCGACATTGTTCCGATGAGATCGATGTACAATGTCTGATTGTGGCGACGATAGCACCCGAATTGCAGAAGCGATTCGAGTTGAGCACGTCGTACGGTATCATGGAGCAGCTCAAGAAAATGTTTCAAGAGCATGCACGTGCTGAGAGGTATAATGTGACTAGAGCTCTGCTGGCATGTAAGATGTCTGAGGGTAACTCTGTTGGTGATCACATGCTCAAGATGTTGAGTTATGTGCAACAGTTGGAAAAACTTGAAGCTCCTGTGGGCAAAGAGTTGGCCACAGATATTATTTTCAACTCTCTTCCTCCCAGCTATTCATCGTTCATCATGAACTATCATATGCATGGAATGGACAAGAGCTTGGATGAGATCCATGGGATGCTGAAAACTGCTGAACTTGACATGAAGAAAGGAGTTCCTCATGTGCTCGCAATTCATGCAGGTGGGAAAAAGATTAAGAAAGACAAATTCAAGCGCCAAATAAAAGGCAAGCCAAATGTTGGTAAAAATAAGGCTAAGGTTGTCGCTTCGAGCGCTTCCAAGGTCAAGGTTGCTGCTGCTGCTGAGTGCTTTTACTGTAAAGGCATTGGGCACTGGAAGAGAAATTGTCCCAAGTATCTTGATGACTTGAAAAACGGAAAGGTTCCAACCGTTTCAGGTATATTTGTTATTGAAGTTAACATTGCTACTTCTGATTCTGAATGGGTATTTGATACCGGATCGTGCGCTCATATTTGTTCAAATATGCAGGCACTAAAGAATAAGAGGATGCTAAGAAAAGGCGAAGTACAGCTACGTGTCGGGAATGGTGCAAGTGTTGCAGCTGTTGCTATTGGATGCATAGATGTGTCTTTGCCAAGTGGACTTGTTTTAGAACTGAAAAATGTTCATTATGTTCCATCTATCTCTAGAAATATTATTTCTATTTCATGTTTAGACATGGATGATTTTTATTTCACCATTAAGAATGGTTGTTTTTCATTTTATAAGAATAATATATTTTATGGATGTTCTTATGAGAAGAATGGTCTATACTTGCTCGAGATGGAAAAACAAGTTTTAAATGTCAATAACAAAAGATCCAAGATTTCTCATGAGAGTATGACTCTTATGTGGCATTGTCGCCTAGGTCATATAAATGAGAGACGCATTAAGAAATTACAAGAAGTGGGACTTCTTGGTCAATTTGATTTAGAATCAATTGAAACGTGCGAATCTTGTTTGCTCGGAAAGATGATTAAAGCGCCTTTCACCAAGAGAGGCGAAAGGGTAAATGACCTACTAGGACTGATACATAGTGATGTATGTGGTCCGATGACGACTAATGCTCGGGGAGGTTATCAATACTTCATTACATTTACTGATGATTTCAGTAGACACGGTTATGTCTACTTGATGAGACACAAATCTGAATCATTTGAAAAGTTCAAAGAATTCAAGAATGAAGTTGAGAACCAGCTCAATAAGAAAATAAAAGCCTTACGGTCCGACCGTGGAGGTGAATATTTGAGCATAGAGTTTGGTGCTTATCTTAAAGAATGTGGAATTGTTTCACAGTTGACTCCTCCTGGAACGCCGCAATGGAATGGTGTTTCTGAAAGGCGGAACAGAACCTTGTTAGACATGGTACGATCTATGATGAGTCAAGCTGAACTTTCTCTTTCCTTTTGGGGTTATGCGCTTGAAACTGCTGCATTCACACTGAATCGAGTTCCCTCTAAGTCTGTAGAAAAGACACCATATGAGATGTGGTTTGGTAAGGTACCAAATGTGACATTTCTGAAAATTTGGGGTTGCGAAGTTTACGTCAAAAGGTTGATGTTTGATAAACTTGGCCCCAGATCAGATAAATGCTTCTTTGTAGGATATCCTAAAGAAACAAAAGGATATTATTTCTATCATAAGTCGGAGAACAAAGTGTTTGTTGCTCGACATGGCGTTTTCTTGGAGAAAGAGTTTCTCACACGAAAAGGCAACGATAGTAGCGTTAGACTTGAAGAAATTCAAGGGACACTACAAGATGATATGGTTATGGGTTATCATGTGTCTCAGCCCATGATAGTCTCCACCAGCACGAGGCAAGAAGAGCCAATTTCGCAACAAGTTGCGGAAGAGGCTCAAGTATTGCCTCAAGCTGATTCGACATCAGTCGAAGTTGAACAACCACAAATTGTTGTGGAGGAGGTTCAGCCGGAGGAACAACCTTTACGTAGGTCAACACGGATAGTTCGAATGCCTGCGAGGTTTTTGGGACTACATGAGATATTGATCTTAGACACCGATGACCCAATGACATATAAAGAAGTATTAGACAGACCTGACTTTGATGAGTGGCTAGGAGCCATGAAATCCGAGATGCAGTCCATGTACGACAATCAAGTTTGGAACTTAGTCGATCTTCCTGATGGTGTAAAAGCCATTGAAAACAAATGGGTTTTCAAAAGGAAGACAGACATGGACGGTAATCTGACTACATACAAGGCACGACTTGTAGCGAAAGGTTTCAAACAAGTTCAAGGAGTTGACTATGACGAAACTTTCTCACCAGTCGTTATGTTTAAGTCGATTCGGATCCTTCTAGCAATTGCCGCATATCACGACTACGAAATATGGCAAATGGATGTTAAAACTGCATTTCTAAATGGTGATTTAGAGGAAGATGTGTACATGACACAACCAGAAGGTTTTGTAGATCCATTGAATGCTAGGAAGGTATGCAAGCTTCAGAAATCCATTTATGGGTTGAAGCAAGCATGACGAAGTTGGAACAAACGCTTCGATAGAGAGATCAAAATGTTTGATTTTATCAATGCGAAGAGGAACCTTGTGTATACAAGAGAACTAGTGGGAGTGCAATAGTTTTTCTAGTACTGTATGTAGATGACATACTTCTTATAGGTAATGACATTCCATCACTGGAGTTCGTCAAATCCTCATTAATGAAAGTGTTCTCGATGAAGGATTTGGGCGATGCTGCTTATATTTTGGGCATCAAGATCTATAGAGATAGATCGAAGAGACTCATAGGATTGAGTCAAAGTGCATATATTGAAAAGGTGTTGAAGCGATTTTCTATGCAAGATTGCAAGAAAGGTTTCATACCTATGTCACATGGTATACATTTAAGCAAGAATCAGTGTCCCAGAACACCTGATGAGCTGAATGAGATGAGTAGGGTTCCATATGCTTCGGCAATTGATCTATCATGTACGCCATGATATGCACTCGCCCTGACGTGTCATACGCGCTTAGTGTGACAAGTAGATATCAGGCCACTCCGGGCATAGCACATTGGCGTGCAATTAAAATATCCTCAAGTACCTGAAAAGGACTAAGGATATGTTCCTTGTTTATGGTGGTGAACCTGAGCTCGTTGTAAAAGGTTACACTGATGCTAGTTTTCAAACCGACCATGATGATATGAGATCGCAATCAGGATATGTATTTCTGCTCAATGGAGGTGCTGTTAGTTGGAAGAGTTCCAAACAGGAAACAACAGCAGATTCCACTACTGAGGCAGAATACATAGCTGCTTCTGAAGCGGCTAAAGAGGGATGTTGGATAAGAAAGTTCATAACTGAGCTTGGTGTAGTTCCTAGTGTTGATGGCCCAATTGAGTTGTATTGTGACAACAATGGAGCTATTGCTCAAGCGAAAGAGCCTAGGTCACACCAAAGATCCAAACATGTTCTACGTCGTTATCACTTAATACGAGAAATCGTTGATAGAGGTGATGTGAAGGTTTGCAGAGTCGATTCCGCCGGCAACACAGTCGACCCACTGACAAAACCTTTACCTCAAGCCAAGCACACTTCTCACAGTGAATCTATGGGTATTAGATACGATGGAAATTGGCTTTGAAATATATGATTATTCTGAGGACCCTTGTTTATAGCTATATGCATAGAGATGTTTGGTTTTGGCTTTAGATCAAGTGGGAGATTGTTAGTATTGTGATCAAGAAGCCAACATTTATATTGTTGCGTTTTCTTTATTTTCACGAATTGAATGATTTATATCATTTTGTTCTTGAGTAAATTAATTATTTATGGGTCATTTAAGTCGATGACTTAGACTGTAGAATTCCATATTGAATTAAATGATATTTACTCTAAATTATCCTTAATCTTGATTTTTAGCATGGAATACTAATTATCAGTTTAAGATTAATGTGTGGATTAAATGATAGTTATATTCTGCAAACTATTTGATAAAGAGTTATCAATTTAATCACACAGATATATAATGGAGATTATGATATCGGATAGACCCAAAATGAAACATATTATGGATTGTGTTTGTGTCATTAATGTTTCATACGTGTCTGAATTCTATAATATGAGATGTTCATTTCAACACTAGAAATGCGTGTCTGTTAGTATCGCTCAACGTTAGCCGTAAGAGGTAACTATACGGGTGGTGTTGCGACAAGCGTGACTAGTGCAGTGGATTATGTTCATCAAGAATATTTTGTCCCTCATATTTTATGAGCAATAATATCACGGGCCCCTTGATAAAAGTGATGTCGTAAAGCATGCAATGTGATTAAGAGCAATCATATTTACGATAAACTTTTGGAATCAAGAAATAAATAAGTTGCGAGGATGACACATTCCTACCTTGAACTTATTTAGGATATTATGCGACAAGGAATTGACACGGGCAGTTACTGCTTAAGGATGATGATTCGTATTTAAGATACTTATTATCTATGTCACTTGGGTAGTCTTAATGTATTTGCTAGGTACCCGCTTATGATTTAAAGAGTTAGAATTGGATCTAATTCTATTGCCACGTGACATGGATCCTACTGGGTCACACCGAAAAGAAAAAGATCAAAGAGATTAAATTTTGTATGGTACGTGAGATGTAAATATGATGACAAATTAATTATAAGATAATTTATTTGATCATCATATGATACAAAATAAATAAGATTCATGTGACATATATGATGTGAGTTTATATATATTTGATATATATTTAACATTTAATACTCATGCATAGATGGAAATGATTTGATTGATAGAAATCGGCATCCATAATTATGCAATGGTACATATAAGGAATATTGCCCATTATTTGAATGTGATCTTGATCAATGAATATATAATTGATATAATCATGGCAATATAATGGTATCACGTTACCATTGATTATGGTAATTTGCTCCAATAGTATTATGATACTTTATTAATATAAAAGATCTAGAGGATTTGGTCCAATAAAAAAAAGAAGTATGCATAAATAGGGCAGCCGTGACCCTTAAATTGCAGTACCTTTTCTTTGAGATCGATGTGCATTTGAGTATCATACGCAAAGAAGTAAAAAAGTGTTTTGGGTTCTTGACGTATCAGTGAACTAAACTACATTGTCCGAGTATTTTCTAGCCGGAGAAAGGACGATTCTTTGATCGAGTTCTTGGTGGATATCGGTAGAGGTACCATACTTTTGGTATTATCAAACACGCTCATCTCGAAGAAAGAACAGGTATATCTCTATAAACTAGTTAGGATTTAATTCGCATGGATCCTGTCGGAATCGATTGATATGTTGATATAAAATTTTTAATTTTCCGCTGCGTGTAATACGTGATTATGTGCACCGATTCCCAACAGTTATAAACCGCGATTTATCGGTAGTATAAACTGCTAACCGTGGTAATCACGGTTAAAATTACGGATTTGAACCAGCCGAGCCGTTACGATATAAAATCGTCGGTTTACAGTTCTTAATTGCCTTTCATATAATCTTTTTTACGTGTAACAATTTGAAATAAATTAGATTTTTAAAAAGTATTAAAAGAACTATTGCAATTTAGAATTTTATACAAAACAAAATCAACTTCACTAATTGAAAAGACAAAATTCACACCTAATAAAAAAAAACATATGATCATCATCTAAACTTCACTTCTTGTAATATTCGAAGCAAAATTGTTGTAGAGTTCTCGATCTAATGAATTTTATCACTCCATCTCCGCCTTTTCTAACGGTGGAAATGAAAGTGAAGGTTCCCTTGTCGTTATTCATGTGAATTTATTGTATAAAATCCTGGGTTTCTTAATTGTGAGACTTCATTGTAAAAGTCCTCCTCACTATCTTGTGCAAACAAATAACTAGATATACTTTCGACGTATTCTTAGAATAACGAATACTTGAAATGACATTAAAATAAAATATCTCTATAGGTTGTGTTGGTTCGTACACCCTTGGAATTAGCATGGTTTTGTCGTCACTATTGGGAGATGATGACGTCCTGCATATCCGTCCATTCAAGACACTCTTGGAAACAAGAATTACTCCGAAGACTTTGTCTGTAACATTATTGCTGAATTGCATATACGAAAAGATAGGACTGATGAGAAGTTTAAAACCTGAAGCTGGGGCCAGTGAAGATGATCAACGTGTAAAACTAAAGCTTTTGTGTTCAGGTCTCTATGTTTTTCGCTCGATAACAATTTAATCAACATGCTATTGGGTCAAGTCGGATATGAAGAAGATATCTCTAAGATAAACATTGAGTTATATTTTTTACGCAACCGTCAAATCTTTGTGTAATAATTAAAGAAAATTAATGATATTTCTCAGGAAGCTTGCTAAAAAACTAAGAATAATACGAAAGAATCTTTATTCACCTCGTTCTTTTTTGTCTTGTCTATAGGAAAACAATGATTGAGAAAAAAAATAGATTTTGTGCTGAAACAAAAAAAAACCCTATCTTACTCCTTTTCACGTTCGATCATAAGGCCAACACTTACCCACTTCTCTCTCCAGAGCCCTATTCATCTTCCTGACTTCTCTCGTGGAGTTGGTGTTATTTGCAGGCATTTTCATGTCTACACCGCTTTACATGAAACCACATTTCACTGCTCTAAATTGTTTTGGACACAAACATGGTTGCAAGACCTTCCCTACAATAAATAAAAATATACTTATATACATGGTTCGCCGAAACGGGAACTGACATCGGAACGGACACGAGCGTTCCAGTTCCATTGCATTTTAACGGAACGGTAACGGACGTTCCGCTAATTTATTAGAAAATATTGTAAATACCAATATAATAAATATAAAATAATACTAGAACTTATGATGCCTTAAAATATATACTAATTATGTGGTTAACTGCAAGTAATTATCGGCATTATATATTATTAAAAAAATGTTATACATAAATAAGATTAAACTATTTAACTTAATCAAATGTTGATATCAAAGTTTTTTCACAAATAAATGTCATTTATATACTAAGATTTAATTCTTATTAAAATATGGGACTTAAGTGAATAGGACTTTTTAAATTAATTATAAGCCCAGCCCATTAAGTTATAAATTTAATTTTTAATTGAAATACATCATCTTCAACCTCTCGTCATCTTCTTTGCCTAGAAAACCCTAGAAATTCAAATCCGGCCATAAATCACCGTTCCAACCGCACCACCAGCCGATTTAGCGCCGATTCCGTTCCAAAATCGCCGTTCCACCCACCCGAAAAACTCCGTTTCCGCCGTTTTTTCGGCCGCTCCAATCAATTCCGTGAAGAAGCCGGAACTTTGGCACGGAGGCCATCGTTCCGGTTCCAATCGGCCGTTCCGGGCGTCTTAACGGCGATCCGGCGAACCATGCTTATATATAAATTATAATAATAAAATAAACAAACAATTTACCTACCGCAATAAGTTTTTCCAGCAAGTTTTTGGCTGCGTTTTCTGCTTCATGCAATCTAGGGAACTGAAGGTAAAGGTTTCCTTGTATCCATTTAGATCAACTTATTGCATTAAATCTTGGACGGCTTTCTTAATTGTGAGACTTCATTGTAGAAGTCCTCCTCATATCATGTGGCAAAAAAAATAATTAAATATACTTTAGACGTCAAGAACATATAGAAAAAATCTAACGCGGCCATTGCTATTGGGGATGTTGATGTCTGCATATCCGTCCATTCAAGACACCCTTGGAAACCAGCAATAATCCGAAGACTTTGTATCATTCTTTTTTTTTGGTAGAATGAAATTTTCATTAAACCAACAGCTCAGCTTTTGTACATACCTTCCCTTAACTACCAAGTACCAACTCCAAAACCTACGTCACTCGTTTGTACATGTCCAAGCTAAGAGCAGAATGCACTCGACCCACCTGAGTGATCCTGATCTTCATCTCCCTAGCCATCAGCTGAAACAGTTGTAGCTCATTCAATGAACCCGCCTCATGCAAACTTTTGTTCCTTTCATTCCATACACGATAGAGCAGAGCTGAGAAACAGGCTAGCAAAATTCTGGACTGGGCCTTCTCTTTTTTCCTATATCCATCATCCATGCACAACACTCCTCCCATGAACAGAATACCAACTTAGTATTTTACCAAGCATTTATCTTCTGCATCAGGGACTTACTAAAGCTACAGGTCACAAACAAGTGTTCTAATGCTTCCTACTCTACACTACACATTGAGCAGCTGCTGTCATGCATATTCAGCCCCCATTTGGACAGCCTATCCTTTGTTAAAATTCTTTTATGTACAATCAACCAAAGAATAAAAGAGGGTTTACGTACATTGTACCTATTCCACACCGCATTGCAAAGAGGGAAGCTGATAGTTGGCCCCTTATACCTCGATCTTCCCATTCTCAGAAACAGCCCACTGTCATCCCCCTGTACCCAGCCTGCTGCTCTTGCTCCTATGCAGTTTCTTCCAGTGCCAACACGAGTCTAATGCATATGTAAAATCCCAAAAACTTGTTCCCTTCAAGTAGACCACATGAACCCATTTGATCCGTAGGGTATCAGTCTACATTGTAGTCTCCCATATCTGTTTCCCAGCTAAAGCCATGTTCCATGCCACACAGTCCCTTATGTTTAACCCTCCAAACTTCATAGGTTGGCAGATTTTTTTCCCAACTCAGCAATGGTACTGATTTACCCTACGAGTTCCTCCCCCATAAGAAATTCCTGCATATCTGGTCAATCTCCTTAGAAATAGCAGTAGGCAACAAGAAAATAGACCCCCAGTACCCATGAGTTGCCAGCAAAACCGAGTTAATGAGGCATACAAGGCCTGCATATGAAAGGTTCCTTGTAGACCAACATCTAATCCGTGCAACTATTTTCTCCACTAATACATGGCAAGCCTTTTTAGTCCATTTAGTGGGTGCTAGAGGGACTCCCAGGACCTCGGGTATCCGCCCAATTGGAACCCCGTGAGTTGTACAATATGGTGCGCCTCTTGACTAGAAATTCCATCCATGAATATATTGAATTTCTGTTTATTAGCCTCCAGCCCAGACAACCTTTTAAATTGGTCTAGAGCTTCATTAATGACACATACATCATCATAAGGTCGTTAGCAAAGCAGAGGATGATTAACCTGATGCCCTTGCACAAGGGGTGAAATCTAAACCTCGGGTCAATAGCTGCCACTTGGAGTTGTCTAGTGAGGTATTCCATAACAATAACAAATAGAAGGGGGACATAGGATCCCCTGCCTTAAGCCTCGCGCTCCTTGAAACCAACCATTTGTAGTACCATTCACAGCTATTGTGTAAGACACTGTAGAGACACATTGCATAATCCAGCTGACAAATTTCCTAGGAAATCTGAGCATGCACAGCCATTGCTCCAAGAATTCTCATTCCACAGTGTCGTAAGCCTTTCTAAGATCCACTTTAAGGAGAGCCCTGGCCGAAGCATTCTTCCTATTGTACAATCTGATGGGATCTTGGCATAACAAAATGTTGTGCACACTAGATCTTCCATTCACAAATGCATTCTGATTCGGGTTAATGAATTGAGGTAGCAGGGGTTTCAACCTAGCACAGAGCATTTTTGAGATGCACTTATACACAGTGTTGCCGCAAGCTATGGGCCTAAAATCCACTGCTGTGACTGGGTTGCTGACTTGGAAATTAGACACAGAGTAGTATTGTTCACCCTCGGCTGAAGCTTACCAGTCTCAAAGAAGGCCAGAATAGCAGTAGTAATGTGCTCCCCAACCACTCCCCAGGCCTTATGGAAAAAGCCACTTCCATATCCATCTGGCCCTGGGGCAGCTTCTGCATGGATTGCTTTTTTTGGCCTCCTCAACATCCTTCTTACAGAAAGGTTGTACTAGCTTCAGCTGTTCAGGAAGAGGTAGCATATAACCAGCCTCAGCACCTGTCCAGGGTCTCATTCACTAGTCTTCTGTTTCCCAGTAAGTTCTGGTAATATTCCACAAAATGGGCATGAATTTCTGTACTGTCAGTGATTATGTTCCCATCTGCTGTAGCAATAGACATGATCCTGTTAGCCTAATTCCTCTGTTTAATCATAGAATGGTAGTAGGCTGTATTCTGGTCCCCTTTGTCCAACCACCTGGTTTTAGCCTTTTGCCTAAAAAATTTGTCATTTGCCTTGCTTAAAAACTGGTACTCCCAATCTCACTGTTGCCTCCCTAGCCAGTAGTTCTCCATTCATAATGTCATCATGCAAAGCCCTTTGGCAGTCATCCGGTAGTGTTTTCCCTGCTCAGTCCTGGTCACAATATAGCACACCTTAGACATAGCTGAGACCTGACAGTCTTCCCATGATTCTTTAATTATTCTCAAGAAAGAGGGAGCCATGCTCCACATATTAAAGAATTTGAAAGATTGTTTATACCTCAGAGGCTGCCCCATGTCCCTCAGTAATAAGGGTGTATGATTTGATACTCCCTCAATCAGAAAATTCACTGTATAGTCAGAGAATGTAGAGATCCAGTCCTCATTAGCGAGGGCCCAATCTTTTCTGCTCCTGATTCTCTTCTCCTGCTTCTGTTTGTTTGACCATGTGAAATGGCATCCACTTCTTCTAATCTCCTCTAGGTGGCAGCCCTAAATGCATTGGTTGAATCTGGTGAATTCATTAACAGAGACTGGAGCACCTCCAATTCTGTCTTCCAAATTCCTGATATTGTTGAAAAGTCCCCAGGTTATCCAAGGGTCATTCATAGCATCTCCCATCCTTTGTAGTCATTCCATAATACCTCTCTCTCAGCAGGATCATTTGAGTCGTAGACACAAGTAAGAGAGGTTAGAAGCTTTCCTCCTCTGGAAACTCTAAAATGCATAAACTCCTTTGATTTGGATAGTAATTCCAGCTCCAGACCACCTCTCCATAGCACTATAATTCTACCATTATGGTGTTCACTTAAGTTGTGACTCCATTTCCATCCACCGAACTTCCTGGTAATCACCTCAGCCACACTATCACTCTTTAACTTGGTTTCCAACAGATAGATTAGTCCAACTTATATTTACAGCAGAAGAGAGTACTTCTCTCTGCTTTGCGGGCCCATTTTAGGCCCTAAAAGAGAGGAGTGGTGCGAACCTGAAGCTGAGGGCAATGAAGATCAACTTGTAAAACTGAAGCTTTTGTGTTCAGGTCTCAATGTTTTTCACTTGATAGCAGTTTAATTAGCAAGCTATAGTAACTGGACAAATTCGGATATGAAGAAGACGTCTTTAAGATAATTTTGAATTATATTTATTATGCAACTGTCAAGGCTTAGAGTTGATACCATTTAACAATGGCACAGTGACATAATTGTTAAATCATGTACCTGTTCATGCATATTCGGACAACTCACCTTGCTACTGTAACTTGGGGACTTCTTAGAGACGAATGTTTGGCAGCGAATACTAACAGTGAATTTTCCTAAGTTTTCTGGGGACTACACTTTCTGTTCCGTTAAGCTGGAACAACGAATGATGGAGATAACACGGTCGCGAGAAACAATGTACGGGCTATGGGTCTCATGAATTTTGCTACTAAAGAAATATACGTATTAGCTACAATTCGGTGCTAAAGAAAATAAATAAACAGGAAATTTCGATCACATATTTTATACTGTAGACTGATACATTTAATAGGTACAAAGGAACGTAACTGCCGTTTTGTTTGCTATACCACTTGCTTAAAATCTTACAAAATTTGCCGCGCTGTCACTTTACAAAGTTAATATAACTGTTAATTCGGAAATTTTTTAAAGCCTTGTCGGTGTCTCATCTCTGTCAGATATATGACGATGAATACCTCTTCGTTTCTCTATATGACAAATAAGTCAAATATAATACCACTTAGTTGAACAGTGGTTTACTCTAAATTTTCCCGACGATTTTTATTTCCCATCAGACTTGAACGACGAGCGATGGAGCCAACACCATGGTTTGTCGTCGTGGTCGCAGACGCTGATGCGGACCCGAATGATTAGATTCCGCATTTTTGCGGAGCGGTCGCGGGCGATACCCAACTTTTGTAAATATAATACAAAATTCTATGTATGTTTCTTTAACAATATAATTTAATGTTTGTGCAAAGATATAATTTTCTTTCAATTATCATAAGATTAGTGATGATATATGTCGATTTTTTCTACTAGTGTATCTAACTCACGTAATGTAGTTGAAAAGTCATGAATAATTAATACTAGTTTTTATTTTCTACAGAATTTATTAGTGATTAATTACAAAATTTGTTGGGCTTTCTAATCATAAATTATATAACAGGCCCAATTAATAAAATAGCCCATTTAACATAGAAACCCACCACTTTGGTTTCTCACTTCATCTTCTTCCTAATGACGCCGCCTATCGTTCTTCTCCATCTTCCGAACAGTCAACATCAACTACGTAGATAGAATGGCCGATATATCGCCCACTACGCTCCAACATGGCCGAGACTCACCGCTACGTCAGAGATATCCCTGTGACAAAACCATAACCACGCAAACCCGTATCTACGGCGCGGCTGGCAGCGATCCTGATACAGAGCGAGCGAGACGGCCAATTAACGGCGAACCATGGCCAACACTGTGGTGCGTCGTAATGTACAGGCTACGGGTCCCTACACATTATACATATTAGATGCAATTTGGCTGAGAACATAATATGTTTCATGATTAATTTTTCTTGTTCGCGTCAATTTAAATTCAAAAACTTCTCATTGCTAAGAGCATCTCCAACGGTGCTGGAAAACCTAAAAAATGGAGTAAATTTTCTCCAATCGATCTCAAAATTCAAACGCAAATGCGAATTGTAGTTTCTCTCTCCAAGTTAAAACGCATCTTTGCGTCTGTACTGAAAATATGCGTTTCAGGTTTTACAATTACATAAAAGTACTTTAACCTTTCGGAGATCACGATCCACTGCACTTCTCAAATTTCAATGATAAAACGACATACATGAGGGTGTATCTAGAGCTGCCGTTTTTCTTCCCCGTTGTTCGCTTGGCACAGGCACAAATATTGTAAAAGCTGGGTGCTTTCTTCTCCATCAGATTAAGAAGTTTGAGGGGGGTTTCAAATCATTGATTGTCGTCTGAAGCAGATATGGCAAAGTATTTTACCAATCTGACCTTAATTTCTTCTGGTTACATATACTTGCTTATGATTTGGCCAATTATAGCTCTCATCATCGACTTGAATGTACAGGGGGTTTTGCTCATGAAAATAAACAAATATTATTGTAAAGAATATCTCCAAGCAGAAAATGAACAACCCAAAAAAAATTCGGTCTTTTATACGTACAAATAATAAATTTATATTAATTTTCTTTATATATTTTCTCAATAGAATGTAAAATAATATAGTGGTCTATTTTTCGAAGTTGTAAAATTTGTGGGTGATATTGAAAATTTGTAAAAAAAAAAAAAAAAAATTCAGAATAATATTTCAAAAATTTTATTTTGAGTTTGAGAGTGAGTTTATCGATTGGAGAAAAACTACTGCATTTTGAGTTTGAGAATGAGTTTGAATTTGAGTTTGAGTTTTTCGGTTGGAGATGGTCTAATACTGCATTGAACGACGCATAATATGGTAATAAACTCTCGAGGACACATCGAACTTTGTTAAAGGGGATGTTCATGCAAATGAAATTAATTTGTACAGGTATTTCCGACTGCCAAACTTCAATTTTGGTTCTGTTTATATTACTTATAAGCAATAAACTAACGCAAAATTTGCTTCATGTAACGGATTATTGTTAGACTAGTATTTGGCACAACCTATGTGTGCTTACGATATAAATTTATAATATTAATTTATATTTTAATTTTAATAGGCGAAATTATAATGTTGGTTGGATTTAATTTTATATTATTTTTAAGAATTAAAAATGATTTTGAGGATGTATTGATGATAAATTTAAAATTTGGAGTAGAAATGTAATTTATGGCTGCCACACCAATCACTCTCCCTCAATAAAATGGAAAGATGATGAGGTGAAAGTGGTGGTCCAAAACTCATGTTTTTAACATTTTAGTAAGGGCAATCTGGTCAAATCTTAATTTAGGTTCAGTTATATACAGAATTTTTCATTAAAACTATGTTTTTCGGACAAGGGTCTTAATCCTAATAGAAAACTATAATGGAGCCTGAATTATAATCGTCCCACTTATTTACTTTACCCTTATTATTAACTACATCATTAATCATTACAATGGTCAAAAGAGTTGCATTATTTTAAAAGAAAAAATATGTATATTAAAATATATAAATATATATATGTATATAAAAGAATTATAATTAATACTTGTTGAATCGCACTTGAATTCGCTTGTGTGTGTTATGTGATTTGTTAACAGCGATGTAACGTGGTTCGGATTAGAAAATCCTACGTCCACGGAGATCAAATCTTCTTGTATTCAAGGACAGACTTACAACGCATACATACACACACACTGTTCGCTCTATTGACTTAGAGAAAAACAGAGAAGATGAAAAACGAAAAATGAAAAACAGTTGAACCAAAAAACAGTAACGAGGGAAAATATTATATACAATTATGTCCAAGCTAAACAACCTCTCAAGTGGAAATACTCTTGATGCTTCATAAGAGTCCACACGCTTCTATAAGTGAAGTGACACTTCTTATTTAAATGAAGAATAGGCGTGAAGAACTCTGGGGACATTCACGGCCGTGAATGAAAGGGGAGCAAGCCGTGAAGGACGACAGAGCCATCGATCTGAGCGACTTGATTTGGTCACGCCCGTGACAGTGGCTACCGAAGCCGTGAAAGAGGACAGAAACATCTATATGCAGCTACTCGATGATATCACGGCCGTGATGGATAGTAGAGGAGGTCATGAACTGTTCCTAAGCTGCAAACCATAAACCTGAAACTAAACTGAACCAAAACAGAGCAAAAGAGCAACACAGATAGCCATGCTTATTACCCATTATCACGATCATATTTCAACACCCCCCCCAGCAAGATGGATGATATAGATTCATAACAGACATCTTGACCAATAATTGTCGTACAACGGGGCCAGTGAGAGGTTTAGTAAAGAGGTCAGCTAGTTGGTTTTCAGAGGTGACTGGTAACAGTTTGATGGCACCCTTTGCTATGTGATCCCTAATGAAATGACAATCAATTTCTATATGCTTGATCTCTCATGAAACTTAGGATTAGTGGCTAGCTTAAGTGTGGACAAATTGTCACAGAAAATGGTAGGAGCACTATCCAAATGAATGCTCAACTCACTCAGGAGGCTTCTGATCCACAACAGTTCTGAAACAAGGACCCTAAGGCCCTGTATTCAGCCTCAGTGGAGGACCTAGAAACAGTGGCTTGTCGTTTAGCCTTCCAAGTAATGAGGGAGTCGCCTAGGAAGGTACAATACCCCGAAACAGATTTCCGAGTGTCCTTATATGCAGCCCAATCTGCATCAGAAAAACCCCTAAGGTCTAAACTTCCAGCAGAGCTGAAAAATATGCCTTGCCCGGGTGCACTCTTAAGGTACCGAAGAAGATGATGGGCTGCCATCATATGGGCAGTTCGAGGGGCAGAAATGAACTGGCTCAACTTATGAAGGGCGTATGTTATATCAGGTCTGGTAAAAGAAAGGTACAACAGCCTACCAATTAACCTCCTATATTTAAAAGGATCAGCTAATAGGTCACCTTCATCCGCAGTTAGGTTTTGGCCTGGATTCATAGGTGTGGTAATACCTTTTGCCTCCAAGTAACCTGCATCATCAAGTAATTGTAATACATAATGCCTCTGGGAAATATATAAACCTGTTGTACTACGAGCTACTTCAATGCCAAGGAAGTATTTTAGCTGCCCCAAATCTTTAATCTTGAAACTGTTGCTCAAGAAATCCTTAACAGCCTGAATTTCCTGTATTGATGGTCCCCCAAGTATTATATCATCAACATATACCAACAGGACCACCAAGCTATCACCAGTCCCTTTAACAAAAAGTGTATGATCAGATTGAGCTTGACTGAAACCAAAGGCCTTAATGGACTCAGAGAACTTCCTATTCCATTGTTAGATGCCTGCTTTAGGCCATAGAGGGATTTTTGCAATTTACATACCAATCTGCCCGAACCAAATGATTGCTGACTATTGCCGAAACCTGGGGGTAAATCCATGTATACTTCTTCATTTAAATCCCCATTTAGGAAAGCATTATTAACATCTAGTTGTTCCAAGTTCCAGTTAAGTTTGGCAGCCAAAGAGAGAAGGATTTTAATTGTATTGGGTTTAGCAACCGGAGCAAAGGTCTCTATATAATCTACCCCCTCCCTTTGGTCATACCCCTTAGCTACTAAGCGTGCTTTATACTTCTCTACTTCACCAAGTGAGTTAAGTTTTACCTTATAGACCCACCTACAACCTATGGATTTCTTACCTTCTGGCAATGGCATGACAGTCCACGTGTTATTCAGTTCCAAGGCCTTAAACTCCTCTGTCATGGCCTTTATCCACTGCTCAGATTTAGAGGCTTGAGCAAAATTCCTAGGCTCGTGTGTTAGTGATATTTTACAGAGGAAGCTGTGATAACTATCTGAAAGATTCTGATAAGAGAGAACCTGGGAGATGGGGTGCAGAACCTTCTTTTCTAGAATCCTGTTGCAATGGTAGTCTCTTAAATAGGTAGGCTTCTTCTGCTGTCTTCTAGGCCTCCCTTGGTTAGGCTGACCATTCAGGCCATCCTCAGCATTTGGCTCACTGCCACTGCCTGAGTTTGGAGCTGGCAAAATCTCAGCACTTGGCTCATTGTTACTATCTGGATTTGGAGTTGGCAAAGTCTGGGCATTGTCCAATGTCTCCAGGGAGTTCCCAGACAAGCTAGGATGACTTTGATCACCCCAAAAATCTGCAATGCACGGCCTAGGCAGAACATGTCTGGAGAAA
The DNA here is from genome assembly GCA_027422505.1 of Craterostigma plantagineum. NCBI lineage: Eukaryota > Viridiplantae > Streptophyta > Magnoliopsida > Lamiales > Linderniaceae > Craterostigma > Craterostigma plantagineum. The sequence continues at coordinate 109,536 of JAPQWV010001102.1, forward strand.
GGATCATCAGGTGTAACAGTGTGGTCTCGCCTCTTAGAGGCAGCTCATTTTCCCTAAATTGAACATCTCTGGACACTGATATTTTCCCAGTTTCTAAGTCAAGAACTTTATACCCTTTCATGCCATTAGGATACCCCAAAAACACACACTCTCTACCCCTTTGATCAAACTTTCTTCTCCCTACTGCTAACGAGGAGCAGAAGCAGAGGGAGCCAAATACTCTAAGCAGATCATAGTTGACTGGTTTGTGGTAGAGAAGTTGATATGGACTTTTATTCCTTAATAATGCTGAGGGTGTCCTATTTATCAGGTAAGTAGCTGTAAGCACACACTCGGACCAATACTAATTGGCACCCCTGACTCAAACAAAAGAGATCTAGCCACATTCAACAAATGTTGATGTTTTCTTTCAACTATAGAGTTTTGCTGTGGAGTTTGCACGCAAGATAAATGGTGTATGATGCCATTTTTCCTAAATAGCTCAACTAGATTGAACTCTTTAGCATTATCAGACCTAACAGTCTTGACCTTACTATTGAATTGAGTACTAACTAGGGCCAAGAAAAAAGTAAGCACATACTCAACTTCGGATTTATACTTTATCATGAAAACCCAAGTAAAACGAGTATGATCATCCACAATTGTAACGAAATATTGATGCCCCATATGTGAAGGCACATGAAAAGGCCCCCAAACATCACAATGAACCAAATCAAACGGTGAACATGCTAGTTTGTTGTCATGGGGAAAAAGTGTTCTTCTTTGCTTAGCTATGGGGCAAATTTTACAAAAGTCATGCTTGGAACTATTATCATGTCTCAGAACAAACTTCAGTACATCTAGGACTTTAGTAGAAGGATGTCCCAATCTACTATGCCACACATCCAAAGGTACTTTATTCAACAAAACAGAACTACTTTGACAGGCAGTTACATGACAGAATTCAGTCTCAAATATGTAAAGTCCTCCCATTTCACTACCCTTGCCAATCATTCGTTGTGATTGATCCTGTATGACAAACATGTTAGCCTCAAAGATAAACCTATACTTATTAGACTTGGCCAAAGAACTCACAGAGACAAGATTAAAACAAAACTCGGGCACCAATAAGACTTCTGTCAAAGTAATATGTTGATTTAGCATGACAGTTCCTGCCCTATTGACCTTAATCACAGATTTATCAGGCAAGATGACACTGGATTCTTCTACCTCATGTAAGTCATGCAACAGATTATGATTGCCACAAACATGCCTAGTGGCCCCGGAATCAAAAATCCAAAGATCAGACTGCACACATCTAGGCTGTTTAAATGACAAGCAAATACCTGATACTTTCTCACCGTGATGTGTTTGGTTTGCAGCTTCTTGAGGTATGGTAGCCACAGATTGGTTTATCAGCATCTGAAGGTTGTGCAGCTGTTGTGGAGTCATTTGAACCTGAACCAGGTTGTCCGCAATGCACCCTAAGCTGTAGTTTTCTTGACTGGTTGGCTGCCCTGGTTTCCCAACTTGATCCACTGTAAACTGGTTGATCCTAGCTGTCTTATACTTCAAGTTGTGCTTGTAACCCGGTGGAAACCCATGAAGTTGGTAGCAATTGTCTATGGTGTGGCCTCTTCTGTTACAGTGAGTACAAATAGGCTTCTGTCCATCCTTTCTCTGTGGATAGAACCCCTTCCTGGCTTGTGTCGTGTCGCCCTTTGTAGCCATCATAGCCATGCTATTGTTGAGGTCTTCACTGCCTTTACCATAACCACAGAGCATAGACCTTTGTCTCTCTTCTTGCACCAACAAGGCAAAAACTTTATTGATGCTCGGCAGCGGTTCCATCAGCAGTATCTGCCCTCTAGTCTGTGCAAATGAGTCATTTAAACCCATTAGGAAGGTCAAGACATACTCTTCATCATAGAAGGCCTTGACCTCTGCTATGCCTTGACAGTTGCTAGAAATCCTCGGCTATAGTTAGCCAACTCATCCCATAAGGACTTCAATTTGGTAAATAAGCAGCAATACTAGATGATCCTTGTGTGAGGTTTATGAGATCTTTCTTGAGTTGGTAAATTCTTGGCCTGTTGCTCTGTCCAAACCTCTCTTCCAGGTCTAACCAGACCTCCTCGCACTGGAATTATAGAGGATACTCGCTGATATATCCTTGGTAACAGAATTGATTATCCAAGATATAACCACATTGTTGTTGCGCTTCCATATGGCCTCTTGAATTCTAGTGCTCTCAAGATTCTGCGGATTAGCAACGGTGGAACAAGATCGCCATTGATGAAGCCTTCTTTATTCTTCCGATCAAGGCAATCATCATTGCACGGCTCCATGTAGAGTAATTATCACCATTGAGGAGCTCGTGAACCAGCAATTGACCTGAGTTGTCATTGTTTCCCAAGTAGTAAGGATCGTTGGTTCCCAAATTGGTGATGATCGGTTGACTCGGCTGACTGGGCGGTGAATTTGGTTGCATAACCTCAGACATAACTCGAAATTTTGCAAGAACAGTCGTGATTGAAAAACAAGATTGCGCAGCTCAGAATCAGTGCTCTGATACGATGTTGAATCACACTTGAATTCGCTTGTGTGTGTTATGTGATTTGTTAACAGCGATGTAACGTGGTTCGGATTAGAAAATCCTACGTCCACGGAGATCAAATCTTCTTGTATTCAAGGACAGACTTACAACGCATACATACACACACACTGTTCGCTCTATTGACTCAGAGAAAAATAGAGAAGATGAAAAACGAAAAATGAAAAAACAGTTGAACCAAAAAAAGTAACGAGGGAAAATATTATATACAATTATATCCAAGCTAAACAACCTCTCAAGTGGAAATACTCTTGATGCTTCATAAGAGTCCAGACACTTCTATAAGTGAAGTGACGCTTCTTATTTAAATGAAGAATAGGCGTGAAGAACTCTGAGGACATTCACGGCCGTGAATGAAAGGGGAGCAAGCCGTGAAGACGACAGAGCCATCGATCTGAAGCGACTTGATTTGGTCACGCCCGTGACAGTGGCTACCGAAGCCGTGAAAGAGGACAGAAACATTTATATGCAGCTACTCGATGATATCACGGCCGTGATGGATAGTAGAGGAGGTCATGAACTGTTCCTAAGCTGCAAACCATAAACCTGAAACTAAACTGAACCAAAACAGAGCAAAAGAGCAACACAGATAGCCATGCTTATTACCCATTATCACGATCATATTTCAACAATACTAATAAAATTGAAACTTCGATGTTAAGATATTAATCGTTATCACATACCACCTTAAAAAGAACAGTCTTCAATTTCAATAATACGTGTATGGTTAAATATGATATTTACACAATGATCTTACACATGATATTAAACAATCATCATATTTCAACAACGCGTTAACCTCTAAATGAAATCATCTTAAAAGAAATACAGTGGTGACATATCACATGATACACATTCTTTTCAAAGCCACCTCATGGGATGAGAATTTCACTGTATTGTGGGGTTACGTCAAACAAACAAATCCTAAATTTATTATTTTTGTTTACGATCATAGATTTTATATTTGAGTGCTAAATCTATTACAGTGTAAACTTTTTCAAAGAAAGAAGGCAAAAATCTATGTTCAATATCCGCATCATCTACACCAACACTTATCATCAATAATAATGTCATCGCCGATGCCAATGGCTACCAGAATTATCGTAGTCTTAGTAGTTTTGGAATAGTGATTACAAACAAGGAAAATTAGTCCAGATGGAAGTCTTATATATGCAATGATGAGGTTTCGGATTTGAATCATACTAAACTTAACCATAGCGTAAAAGCATAACACCGTTTTCAACTTAAGCTGAGCGTAAGAACATAACAGTGATATAACTGTTTTCCGGATAAAACCCAAAATGATCCCTTAGTTTATCACATGACCAATTTAGTATCCGATGTTTTGCGTATACCAATTAGTCCCCGATGTTGATTTTAAATCAAATTGGTCCTGGCTGGGGTGGTAAACAGGTTGGGTTGGACCACATTCAAACGGGTTGAAAACTACTACCTGACCTGGCCTGTTTAATTAAAGATATTGAAATATTGAACCCTAACCCGACTTGTTTTAACCCAATTATAACCCATTAACCTGCCAACACATTTAAAATTTAGAAAAGAAAAAAGAGAAATGACTATACCAAAATAGTAAACCCAAATTGTTTTATTGGATGGAATTTCCATGAATTAAAAAGAACCCAATTGCATTGACTGGATGACGGTTTCTCATTTTGAAGCTGTAAAATCATAATTTTGTAAAATAATAGAGAAACACGTTTTTTCCCCCTAAAATGACAACAATTAGAATTCTGGAAAATACAAGTTATATATTTAAATACAAGCAATTTATGTTATTTATATTAAGGATGTTTTTAATAATTTATATTATTCGTGTTAAATGTGTTGATAAACAGGTTTATTTCGTGTTGAAAATTCGAACACTAACCTGACCCACTTAATATTCGTGTTGGGTTCGGGTTTACTCATTTACTTAAACATTTTGAAAATGCTAACACATACCTGCTATTTTCGAGTACAATTCGTGTCGGTGGTTGACGGATCGGGTTGGTTTTTAGTAGTCCTAGTGGTGACGTTAGATGGAGGATTTGGATGAAAAATTTACACATATGACGTGCAGTGCATTTGGCTAAATTTAAAAAAATATATATTTTCGTAACTTAAACCCGATGTTGCTGAAGGCAGCTTTGTTTTACCAGAAAGATGCCGCCCACTATGTTTACGTTGTGTTTGTTACATTGGATATACCGGGAAAAGTTCATTAATTTAAATAAGATCTATATGATGGCAGAAACTAAAGTACCCATTTATTAAAATAGAAGCAACTGGCATTAGATTATTACAGACACACCCGCTGAATATAAAGACTGTTCGTGCAATTATACCAAGACGCCAAACCATCGTAAATAAAAAAAGGGTAAATTATCGTTCAGGCCCCAAAAGTGATTAAAAATAGTTTGCAGGACCTTTAAGAAAAAATTTTAGTTTAAAGGACCAACTTTTCGTAAAATTTTAAAGATAAGGACCAACTGTTATAAAGTGTGTATGAATTGTTATCGAATGATTATTTTCTGTTATTTTCATAACAATGAACTGTTATTGTTGGAACAATGAATTGTTACTGCAGACCAATAAATTGTTACTGAATAATCGGTCCTTAAAAACTATTTTTTTCTGACAGGGACTGAACAAAAATTTCAGACCTGACAGGGGACTGAACGAAAATTTCCCGAAAAAAAACGGGACACTCACGGCACAGCAGATGGAAAAGAGGTGTCTACTTCAGAAATCCGAATCCGATATTCCTTTTTAGTCTTTAGCAGACAAGAATTGACATAAAGTATTGACTCGTATCAGAATCATATCAATCTAAAATCTTTCATATATTATATATTCAATTCCAACCACAATGGATCTGTCATATCTTTTTGATGATCATATCGTATCTCACCAAACAACAACCCATCATGACAAAGTCAACAAGAAAGCATTTCGCCAAAAGAGAAAATTGACCAATTTGAATTGATTCGTTCATCACCTTGCCAGTTTGGGATCAAGTATAGTTTTTGGCTAAATTCGAATGATAACAAAATCTTAACTTCAAGGGACTCAACTCAGTCCTTGATCATCTGATGAAGTAGGAGAATTAGGCAAAGACGAGAACGATCTTGGAGATGATGATGAATCGGACGGTGGAGATTGATTCTCGGAGCCAAAGTCTTGCGATGGCGAGGAAGAAGATGAACTGAGCTGATCGTCAGATTTTTCTTGCAGTTTTCTTTCGTCGAATTCGTTCCTTCCGATCCACCGCGAAATTCTCCAAACATGTAATTTTTAAGTCGCTTCACGTCTGATAATTTCACCGCTTTACTATGAAATCTTCAGCACCTTCTTCCAAGCATCTGATGTACGAATTCAAAGACTCATTTATTACTACATATATTACATGGAGCTAGTGGTAATTCTTGATTATAAAGTACCCTCTTTTTAACATTACATTGGCAACAAGCATTGGCAACTTCGATATTGTTTCAGCGATTATATGGAAAAGAAGGAAATTAAGAACAGATGTATGAGATGAAGAGTTACCTGTCAATACGAGCCAAGACATTTTCAGATGACATTATTACAACTGGGATTTCCCTGAAGTCAGATGAACCCTGCTCAAATTTGAACACGAAGATCAGAAAAGAAAAAAGAAAGAAAAGAAAATTAAAAAGCAGAAAGAGAAAATTATGACCTTGATCTTCTTCATCAATTCATACCCTGTCATCCCAGGCATAAAGTAGTCTGTAATAACCAGATCCACTTTTAATCCCTAAAAAATAAAAATCCAATCTTTTCACAACGTCGAGGGTAAATGAAAATAAAAATCTTGAGAAAAAAATGGCAATTTGAATTGATTTCTTCATTACATTTATCCATCAGGCCTTTCCTCATCTAATCCCAAAAACTGCAGAGCCTTTTTCCCACTGTCAACTGCTGTAACTGCAGAATACAAACATACTGTTCAGCAAACCCTTGATAATCTTTTCTTTCTGAGAGAGGAGAGTTTGAACAAGGGTTGATTTTACCTCTGCAAGAAGTGATTTTGAGCAATCTCTCTATGACTTTCCTATCAACAAGACTATCATCCACGGCAAGAACATGAACATCGTTCTTTCTTTCGTTATGTTCTAACAACAACTCATCTGCTCTAAGTCTTGAAAAGACACCATTATTAGCCATTTCCGAGGAAAAATCTCAGCTAGCCCAGATTGTGAAGGCTCAATTGTTTAACGCCAGCCCACACGCAGCAGAGAGTTGCAGAACGCAGTTCTATAGAAAAGAGATGAGAGAAGAACATACACAGATATGTTATATAAAGGTGTTAGCTTAATGTATTGAAAAGCTTACATATGTAATTATGTATATAAACCAACCTGTCTTTGTCGATGCGGTTCATGTACTAAATGTATTTGTGTAAGATAAGAAATGACTCTTCAAAATCAAATCTGGGAGAATAGGGTTAAGTAAGATTTCAGGCCAACAATTTGGTATAGGTTTCAGGCCCTTTTAGTGTTTTAAATAGGTTGAAGGATCCATCAAATAGTTACGTTAGGAAAATGACCAATTCATGCAGAAAAGACTTGTCTACTACCTTATTTTTTGCAGAAATTTCATCAAACTTTTTAGACTTAAATCTTCACGTGTTATTAAGTGGTATATAAATTTATTTTAGTGGTATTTATTCTGATTGAAGTGGTATTAAAAAAATAATTTGTAATACGACACTGAGACTAAAATCGATTTCAGTACCACAAACCTAAAATTTCCAGCATTAATCGAGAAAACCTGAAGAATTTTCTATCGATCTGACCCTTAATCGACGAAATCCGACCGATTTCGACACTTCATCGACGAATCTTGCAATTTCGAAGAAGAACCCCGCCGATCGCCAGAAAGTGGGCGGAAAGAAGGAGAAGAAAGTTGCTGGGAAGAACAACAGCGTCGAATGATGGCTCTGCTTGTGGTTTGACTGTGTTTAGCACTTTTGGTGTTTTGAATGATGGATCTGCTTCTGTTTTGCGTTTTGAACTAGTTCAATTTTCATACCACATCACGTGTAAATCATACCGTCTCAGCTATAAAATACCACATCATATGTAAATTATACCACTTAAGTATATTCTGGTACCAATTTATACTCCACTCGTAACAGAAAATAGAAACATTCCAGAAGTTTCATGGGCTATTACCGTCTCCATCTTTATACAATATCACATCACATGTAAATTGTACCACCTAATAATATTTGGTACCAATTTATACTCCATTCGTAATAAAAAATAAGAAACATTCCAGAACTTCAAGGCCGTCAAACCGTCTCCAGCTTTATATAGTACCACATCACATGTAAATTATACCACTTCAGTGTAGTTTCGTACCAATTTATACTTCATTCATAACAAAAAATAAGAACATTCCAGAAGCTTCATATTCCTTATCAAACATGTTTTCGTCATATTTATATCATACCAAATCACATGTAAGTTATACCACTTTAGCATAGTTTTGTACCACTTCATACTCCAATAATACCAAAAAAAGGATCATTCCAGAAGCTTCATGCTCCTCAAACCTGCTTCGTCATATGTATACCATACCAAAACTCATGTAAGTTATACCACTTCAGCATAGTTTTGTACCACTTCATACTCCATTCATACCAAAAGTAAAATATCATTCCAGAAGCTTCATGCTCCGTCAAACATGTTTCGTCATATTTATACCATACCAAAACTCATGTAAGTTATACCACTTTATACTATACTCGTACCAATTTATACGCCATTCATAGCATAAAATAAAGAACATTCCAGAAGCTTCATGATCCGTCAATGAATATGGATCAATATTTATACCATACCTAAACATATGTAAATTATACCACTTCAGCGTAATATGGTACCAATTTATACGCCATTCATAACAGAAAATAAAGACATTCCAGAAGCTTCATGATCCGTCAATGAATATGGATCAATATTTGTACCATACCAAGACACATGTACGATATACCACTTCAACGTAATGTCGTACCAGTTTTATACTCCATTCATAACAAAAAATAAGGAACATTCCAGAAGCTTCATGATCCGTCAATGAATATGGTCTCACCATCTTTATATGATACAACATCACATGTAAATTATACCACATGATAATAGTTTGGTAACCGTTTATACTATCCTGGTAACAATACATTACGAAACGATACCACATTAAGTCGTACTGATACTAGATAATATGTTATCTGTACCACATTAATGGATCGAATAATTTCGTAAATAAAATTTGTTTTTTTTTCGGTTGTGGAGGAATAAAAATCAATGATTTGACGTATAATCCACGAAGTTCCTTGATTTTGTTACGTTTTATGCAAATATGATGTAAGTAGTCAAGTAATGAGGTTTTGATTATGTGAAATGTATACTAATGCAAATCGTAGACAACTATATTTACATCACATTGATATTTACCATTATGAATTACAACAAATGTATCCTAAACAACATTATACGTCAATTATAGAACAAATCTTACGACAATAAACCTTTAATCGTAACCCGAAACAGTTTACCCTAAGATCCGATACTCTAAACCAAAAAACTGGAAACCCTAGCGCATAAACCGCAATCTGTAACACATAAGTGTTTCTGGTACCACATTATTACAGGAATATATACTACATAATACCACATCACATGTAAATTATACCACTTCAGCGTATTTTAGTACCAATTTATACTACATTCATAACAAAAAATAAGAACATTCCAGAAGCTTCATGGGCCTTCAGTGAATATGGTCTCTCCATCTTTATATGATACCACATCACATGTAAATTAGACCACTTCATGCCACTATTGTACCTAATCTTATCGAAATTATACCACTTACACGTTTCTGATACCACATAATGAACACTCATTTAAATATTTTTTTTTTGCGATTTCACTTTCAATTCGTTAATCTTGAGGGACGAACGAATGAGTCACCACTAAGGCGCGACGCACAAGCTATGGGTCCCTCGAATTTATGATATTAGCTTTAATTTCGACAAAAATATGCTCGATTTATCTTATTCTCGAATTAATTTCTAGAAACTATTCCTCACAGATCTTAAGTCTGACGACGTAAATATCATTGAGATCGTCGAATACACATCAAATTGATTTTATGCCAGTATGTGTAAAAATTTACGGTAAATCGATAGTTGAAATAGATTTTCCATTAATACCATTTGCATAACATCTGGAAACCACTTCTATGGTAGTTATATCACTTTATACCATTATCATATCACTTCTGTACTGTCATAAAACACTAAGTTTTGCAGGAAAAACAACTAACACGTATATGATACCACTTTATGCCATTATTATACCACTTTATGTGTTTATCATACCACTTTATGCCATTATCATACTACTTCTGGTACCAATTTATACTACACAAAAGTTCCCGCCCAAATAATACTGAGATTCAGCTTTCCCGCCCGAAACAGCGTGACTTGCTTATTCAGTACCACTTCTCCCTAACGGGTACCACAACCTGCCAAATGAAAAATATTCCAGTCTGGAAACCACTTCTTATGGTTCTTATACCACTTTCCGCTGTTATCGTACCGCATCTTATAAAATTGATACCAATTGAGAATAAGTAATAGTTTTCGTTGCTATACCACTTTATGTATCTAATATACCCCTTTACGATCTGTTTTACGACTTCACTCTGTTTTGGTACCGCTTCTTATATAACTAATACCAAATGAGATAAGTAACAGTTAACGTTGTTATACAACTTTAAGCCTCTTCTATACCACATAATGCTTCTCTTGTACCATATACTACAAAAATAATACCAAATGAGAAAAAGTAATATCTCGTACCAGTTCAAGTAACGTTCTTATCGTTTATATACCACGTTACGGCTCTTGTATACCACATCATATAAAATTAATACTAAATTAGAATAATATCTCGTATCAGTTCGAGTAATGCTTGTTATCGTAACTATACCACTTTATGCCACTATTGTACCGGAACGTACGGAAAGTATACCACTTACGCCTTTCTGATACCACATAACGAATACTCATTAAAACTCTTTTTCTCTGGGGATTTCACTTTCAGTTCGTTCATCTTGATGGACGAACGATTGAGTCACCACCAAGGCGCGACGTAATTTTCAAGCTATGGTCTCTCGAATTTATGCATATTAGGTTTAATTTCAACCAAAAACATGCTCGATTTATCTTATTTGCGTTAAATGAATTTCTACAAATTATTCCTCACCGATCTTAAATACGACGACGTAAATATCATTGATATCGTTGGTTACACATCAAAATTGATTTTGTGCCCAGTATGCTCGAAAATTTGGGCAAATCGATCGTCAAAATAGTTTTTTTGATTGTTAATATTTGAATAATATCTGGTAACATAATTACAACAATTCATATCTCTTTATTTAACACCTACAAGGGGCATTTTCGTCAAATCATTGTTTATGTCCTTTATTTTGAATTTAATTTAGACTTGGTCCTTAAATTTATATTAATATGAAAGGGGCCTGAACTCAAAAGGAAACTTTCAATGGGGCCTGATATATAAACGCCCCTTTTTTATATATAAATACTTATATATATTTAAAATCACAAAATAGTTGAGATTCCGAGTTTCTGATATCTCACTGAGTTGCTAACCTGATTTTCATCCCCCTCGCAGGCCATTCCAATTTCCACCCGCAAGCGGGTTTTTTTTATATCGCGAGATTTTGGTGCGAACGGTTTTTGTGACTTCACACTATATATTTGCTAGAAAACGTTAAAAATAAAAATAAAAAGTTGTTGGACTATTCTTCAAAGCTAATGCCAAAATACCCCTTGCCGTATGATATTGTTCAAAACATTAAAATACGTCATTTAATTTCATTTTGCAAAATTGTTCTTTTTTGGTTTAATTTTTATCAAAAAACCCATAAAAATGAACGAGTTTTTACGAAGTTTAGGAACTAAAACGTCGCATTTAAAAATTTGAGCAACTTTTATGTGCACCAAAATTGTTATAACAATCTTGTGAAGCGACCTTAGGCAAGGGCTTTTGACTATTCAATAAGTTCCATGATCATCGTGTGTGTAGATTGAATGTAGATACACCTGTGTTACTAAAGAAAGTGCAAAATAAAGAAAATTAGTATTATATTTTTAATTATTGTAGCTCACTAGATTGGTGAGTACTCAAAAGTCAAATCGTAACCCATGTAAAATTATTGATCCTGACATAGTTATAACATGAACATGATGATGAGCATAGATAGTAGGAAGAAGAAATATGATACGTACATTACATTCCTTTCATTCATTTGATATTACATATATTACAATCAAGACAAACCATACATATTAGACATAAAACATGACATATGAATTAGGTAAATGAAAGCAATGTTTATTGACTAATTACACACACATCCAAAATATATATGAAATATATTATAGTTGAAAGAAACTTAATTATTTAACAGATCCGAGTTCACATGAATTTCTTGATTACAATAGTCTATCCAAACTTGAGGTCGAGACAGGGCACATTAGTAATGGAGATTAGTTAAGAACGAGATATTCCCATAAAAAATTAGATTTGTTTCAAATTAAATTTAATTGGACTACCTCACATGTTGTGACCTTGAGGACGAAAATATATATACATACCTTTCGTTAATATGGCGTCACAAATGATATGGCTGGAAATGGCAGTTTGCAGTTTCCTAAGTGATCGTTTAGGTTGTCCGTTTTGGAAGATATTTAATGCCTCTTAATATTCACGATCGTATATCTGAGTCTCAGATTTCCTCTAAATTTCACGTCGTTATCACTAATGTGACCTCCAAAATTTTCTACGAATATATAAATCATATATATATATATATATATATAAAAGTTTGTAGAGGGCTTTGAATCTAGGCTTATATGTTGAATTTATTACGGAACATGCCACCCCCTATAGCCGGCTGCTATGTGCCAAGTCATCTGTTCATGAGGTATTTATGCCATCAAAAAAAGTAGTAAAAATAATGTCCACTTTAGCCTTATGTGTGGGTTGTATTACATCGGTGGCATCATAAATGCGATTTGTATTTGATCTATAGATGATATTTATTATGCATTTTGTTATTCGTTTTAATTTATATGTGGTGTTTGGAATATCATAGGTCGTTAGACCAAAGGTCATCTCGGATAGAAGTCTTATTTATATGCTCTGACTGACGCTTTGGTTTTTGCTGGGGTTGTTTTGCATTTCATGGTTGTTTATCGATCCTCTGTATGTGTGTGTGTGTTTATTGTTGCAGTTTTCAAGCTATGGTACAGTCGTGCAGTTTGAAGTATGGCTGTACGATTATTATGATGCCTTTTATGGAGCTAATTTTATTCGTTTTAAATTTGATCTTTGGACGTCTTTCAGCATTTCATGGTTGTTTATCATTGCTCTGTATGTGTGGGTGTTTGTTTACTGTTGCAGGTTTGAAGAGATACAGCCGTGCAGTTATCTCCCTACTGCGTAAGGTCGTGCGTGTTTTTGCGGTTGAAGGAGTATATCTAAGGTTTGGTTGAATCTTTTTTGGGTATCATTATAGGTGTTTTGTAATGATACAGTCGTGCAGTTGTCATCCCATTGCGTGCGATCTGTGGGTTGTTTTGAAGGTGTGGCGGGTGCGCTTCTTATGATGCCTTTTTATTCATTTTAATTTGATTGTGGAGGATGTTGATTCGTTATAATTTGATCTTTAGCCGTTTTTTTATTATGCCTTTCTATTTATATTATGCTGTGTCTCACGGTTTGGTGTTGTTAAGCTATTTTGCAGTCATTCCTCCGCCTACGGGTCTGAATAGTGGCTACTGGAGTTGTGATAGAATTCGATTCAGTCGTGTAGTTATCACTCCCCTGTTGTTTACTGTTTCAGGTATCATTCGATACAGTCGTGTTTTATCTCTTCCCCGCGTGGGGTCGTGCATGTTTTTTTGCTTTTGAAAGCACATCTCTAGGTTTGGTTGGATAATTTTTTTGGTTACCATCATCGGTGTTTGGTATGGTTATCATTATAGGTGTTCTGTAATGATACAGTGCGTGCAGTTGTCATCCCATTGCGTGCGATATGTGGGTTGTTTTGAATGTGTGGCAGTGCGATTTTAGGATGCCTTTTTTATTCATTTTAATTTGATTTATGGAGTGTTTTATTCTTTATAATTTGATCTTTGGCCATTTTTTTTATGCCTTTTTATTTATATGTTGTGTCTCACGGTTTGGTATTGTTAGGCTATTTTTGCAGTCGTTCCTCTACCTACGGTTTGAATAGTGGCTACTGGAGTTGTGATGGAGTTCGATAAAGTCGTGTAATTATCTCTCCCCCTGTTTGTTTACTGTTTTAGGTATCAAGCGATACAGTCGTGTGGTTATATCTCCATTGCGTAAGGTCGTGCATGTTTTTTGCTGTTGAAGGCACATACCTAAGGTTGGTTGGATCATTTTTGGTTTATCATCATTGGTGTTTTGTAATGATCAGACTGCACTTATCATCTCCCATTGCGTGTGATTCGTGGGCTGTTTTGAAGGTGTGTGTCCTGTACGATTTTTGATAAATAAATGCGATTTGTATTCATTATATTTGATCTATAGACGATTTTATTATGCATTTTTATTAATTTTAATTTAATATGTGGTGGGTTGGAATATCATGGGTCGGAGACCAGGGGCCATCTCGGTTTAAGCTCTTATTTATATGCTCTGACTGACTATTTGGTGTCCCCGATGTTGTTTTGCATTTCATTTTTGTTTATGAATCCTCTGTATGTGTGTGTGTTTGTTTATTGTTGCAGGTTTCAAAACTAGAGGGTTTAGATCATTGACGGCCTTTCATGTTCTAACGTAAAGGGTCGTTTGTACATGGGATGAGTTGTTTGAAGATATCTGTGCTTTTTAATGTTTAATGATGTATTAGTTCTTTTTATTTTTGTTCGATTTGTGTAAAAAATACATGGACGAATAAATTCGAGCATTTTTATTCCAATAAGTTGCCAGTAATCATATATAAAAGGTCGTTTAATACGTAGAACGGGTTGTTAATGATACATGTGTTTATTTAACAACAATGCTATAATAGTTCCGTATTGATTTTGCTGATTCATAAGGTTGTTTGATACCTAGCACAGTTGTTTAATGACACACATGTTTTTATTTACATCAATGCTGTGATTGTTTCGTATTGGTTTATTAAAGTTACTATAATTGCATTAAACGACCTTTCAGATGATTTTGTAGTTCATAGGTTTTGCTATAACGTTTCGTATTTCATTTTATTGATAAAAGGAGTTTAATAGGTAGCACGAGTTCCTTAATGATACATGTGTTTATTTACAACAATGCTATAGTCCGTGGCGTATTGGTTGGATCATTTTTGGTTATCATAATAGGTGTTTTGTAATTATATAAGTCGTGCAGTTATCATCCCATTGCTTGTGATATGTGAGGTGTTTTGGAGGTGTGGCAGGTGCGATTTT
>JAPQWV010001103.1:0-124603 GCA_027422505.1 Craterostigma plantagineum
ATAGAGAATAAGGGCAGAGGACTCATAATCTTCCTTCTGATTGATCTGGGATGGTCTCGGGGAAAGGGTCTCTTTTCGTGTTCATTTGGCGTGAAAATGTTGTAATCCATCTTAGCGCTTCTGGGGGTGTTCTCTGTTCTTGACAGCTCTCTTTCGTCTCTGATATGTTAGGGTTGATTATGGAAGGAGTTCCTCTTTCTGAGTTGAAATGGGCTTTATAGTGAAATCGACACCTTCACGCCTTGGACATGATCCTTCACGGCCGTGACAATCTCAGGGCACAAAATGAGCTCACTGCCAGCTTTCACGGCCTCGTGCAGCTTGTGTCACGGCCGTTACACATTCAACAGCTTTGCGACGGTTTCGTATTTCTCTCAGATGAGGGGTAAACGATGTCCGATTGACCTGAAATTTTAACCATAGATAGAAGACTCGCCAATCTTAATTTGGCCAAAGGATCTCAATCCGATATATAGATTGAGAGATATGAATTTATTAGTCCGTTGCTACTTTCAGGCGGGCTTCACGGCCGTGACTATGCTCTGCATCGCTTGCTTCCTTCTGCTTGTCATGGGTGTTGCAATAATCTCACGGTTGTGACACTCTACTGCAGCTTCATAACTTGTCCGTTTGCCTCGTTTTTGCCCCTTTTCGCCCAATAGCAGTCCTAAGGTCCTAATGTGCAAATAAGTGTAAATAGAGCATATAAAAAGCGAGAAACAATGGAGAATACTCTATTATATCCCAAATAATTGCTATGATAAACACATTAATATACGTATATCAAACCTCCCCACACTGAAGCATTTGCTTGTCCCAAGTAATAAGAAGTCAAAAAGGCATCAAATCAAGATCACGGCGTAATTGTTCGCACTTATCATCATAGCTAAAAAAGCACAAAATGTAACCAAGCAACAATCAAGACAGTACACTAATGAGTGGCACCTATAACCTGATTTCCTTAGCACTACAAATCAAGATCCACAACTCACAATGATTCACTCAAATCCCTCAGTGTCTAGGCTAGTATATCAGTGAATCACTCAAATAGTGCGCTAGTCCAACCCCTACCATAGGCTTGCAAGTTAATCGCATATCTTCTACTTAAGGTGGTAAGCGTAAATCCGAGGGTCTTTTGGATCGAAGCGGGGTCAAATAATAATGAGATGACAAGCATAGACACTGACAAACTAATCCTAAAGCTAAGACACATAAGTGAAACTTCAAATAAATAGCATGATCAAACTAACAGTCACATGCCTCAACATAAGATTTAACATTCTCGCTCTGAAATCCTAGACTTTTCTGCCTGACCCTCTCAACTCAGTTCCCTTTCGTTTCTGCCTTTCACCTTAGTACGATCTGATTTTGTGCTCTGCCCTTATTCCCTAGCATCATGGTTTAGCTTTTGTCGCAAAGAATACATCATCACAGCGAATGCCGTGTACCTGGGGATACTTATTACCAAAACCTATATCTTGCAAAAGGTTTATGGGCAGGCTTTATGCAAGGGATCGAGTCATTTCAGAGAACGGTCAAGGAAGATCGAGTTATTTCACCGAATAACAAAGAAGTTAAATCAGATATTAAAGCATTAACCATCAAGTTCGACATCTGCTACTGGTGCTTAGTATCTTTGGGGGCTTATTCGGGTTAGCGGCTTATTTAGTGTACATCGTGAGAAACGAATAGGCTCAGGCTCAACGTGGTTTACAATGGGGATAGCGTGGGTGAAAGATTTGGCCCTGGACTTATTTCCTAATGCCCTCGTCATTTCCACACTAACACACCACAAGCAGTTTCAACGCGTATCAAACATGCAAGTTCTAGAGAGATATAGACTAGTCAGGCTCAAACTCTCGCAACGGAAACAGGTTATGTGTACGGATCTCTCAAAGTAGCGCTATGTATATCCAAGCAGACATGATTCAATCACTCATGCATGTCCTAATAACTCACGAAATTTCATAAAATGCAAACTGACTTTAGATAGTTGTTGGGAAACCCGGGTGACCTGATGCTTTGGCCCGGACGCAATTTTAAAAATTTTCCCGGTTCCCCATACGGATTCCCCAGGATACTCGGTTAAATAAAGAAAAATGCATGTAGACACGTATAAATTATAAGGATCTTACCTCGTCGCGAAGATCCTTAGCTCTCGTAGCTCACGAACTGTGCCGAAGAGAGTCATGCCGACCCCGTAACGTGCCGCAGACCAACACCTCCCCAAGGATGGCTAGAGGAAGTTTGGAATGTTATAAGAGATGTGTGTGTGTATGTGATTTACTACAAACTCGCTTACACTTGGGTTTTCTCAAAGATCAAACCAAATGCTCTCACCACTATCTAAAACTCTAAATTTAGTGTGAGAAAGCTTAGGAACTTGTTATGGACGAAAATTATGAAATAGACTTTAGATTTGTTTAAATGAGATCATGTCTTACATGACTCATTTTTGTTTGATTCTTTTGTTATTTTATCATCTCAGTCACGGCCGTGGCCATCGTCTGGAGGCCTTCACGGCCTGGCCATGACACTGTCGGGCAGCATATGGCTCCGCCCACTGCCGGTCGTCACGGCCACGTGCAAGGTGTTCACGGCCGTGACACTTTTGACAGCATTGCGACAATTTAGTATATCTCTCAGATGGAGGGGTAAACGATGTCCGATTGCCCTGACATTATTATCATGGATAAAAAACTTACCAATCTTGATTCTGACCAAAGGAATTCCCAATCCGAGGTCTGGATTGTAAGATATGAATTTTTGAATCTACTGCTACTTTGCAGTCAGGCTTCACGACCGTGATGATCCTTGCTCGTGGTTGTGAACCGTATTTACGCCCTATTCTTTATCATTTCATTCCGAAAATTTACGTCCATATAAATACAGTTTCTAAAACTTGTATTCAACGTTTTTATTAACGTCTCTAAGATCGTTAAATCACTTTACATCTGATATTAGTTAGGCACTATCACAGTGAGCATTTTTAAGCCCAACTCTCTTGTTCGTCTCAACCCGGCAAGGAGGAATCCAAGAATTCGATAAACGCCTAGCCAATCCAGCGGTATCGAATAGATCCGTGTTGAGTACGATCTTCGATCTACGAACCGACTATAGATTATTGGCGTGCGTAAAGACCCTTCACAAATGTCCCGTCGAGTGAGAGTCATGATACGTCAAACTCACTACGACTCCACACTAAGACTAGTTCGTGACTGGCGAAATTACTAAACTACTCTCCACATCCCACGTGAGTCAGTTTATAGCTTCGGCCGAAGGCTTTGTAATTTCCCGTCCCCGAATATGCATAGGACATACATCTCGATTACTAACATGATAGTGAATCCCTCAGGACTGTCTGAGCTCGGCAGCTACCCATCGTTATCAAGACCACATGTCGCCGCCGACCCATGTTCGTCCCCGAACAAGGTAAGCCTAGCGAACTAGTGACAAGTCAAGACCCCGAAGTTAGTTCCGTCAAAGACCCTTCGTCTAAGGTCCACGCACACTACTATAGTCAATCGATCGTCATTGACGCTACCAAGAGTAACAATAAGGCCATGTGATCGTCGATTGCGAGTCGTGCCCAAGCACAAGTTAATCCCCTGGTTCAACTTATACCAATGTTACGACCTCCTACTTCCCAAGCGAATGGTGGCACCAACCATATTAGACTCGTCAACAAATAAGTCATGATCGACACTCAGTCACCCTACTGAGGTCTAAGACTCATGGACTAATTTAATATCGGAGGATAATAGCTCACCGGTGCCGCTCTATCATTGAGAGTCGGTGACTAACTCACGATATATGGATTTATTTATTTACCGTCCCACCGGATGCCTAGTGAGACTTGATAGGTAACTAAATAATATACCTCTTAAAGAATAAATAATAAAAGTATAAATTTTATTAATACGTATAAGACTTCATATTCAAATAAAAAGTGAATAATACATCGATTATCAAATACATATTCATTACATCCTCGAATGGCATTCTAAGGGCACATCCCCAACAACTCCCACTTGCAATCAATGCCATGCACTATGATATCGTAACACATTTTATGGAGGTGTCGATCAAGCACTGCATGTGAAAGAGGCTTGGTGAACGGGTCCGCCACGTTATCCGCGGTGGCTATTTCTGTACAGCTATGTAGCCATTCTCAACGAACCCACGCAGCACGTGGTATTTTCTTTCTATGTGTTTGGACTTTGAGTGAGACCTAGGTTCCTTGGCTTGTGCGACTGCCCCACTATTATCGCACCATAATGGCAGAGGGCGATCCACAATGCCTGGAACAACTTGGAGTTCTTCTAAGAATTTTCCAAGACACTGCTCCACCATTGAGCGTATAGACGAAACCAGAAGTAGATTTTCGATCATCCACGTCTGACTGGAAATCCGAATCGGTATAACATCCACCTCTAATTCTCCATTTCCATAAATCAGTACCATATCTTTAGTCCTTCTAAGGTACTTAAAGATATTCTTTACTGCATTCCAATGTTCTTTACCAGGATTAGACTGGTACCGACTTACTATGCTCAAAGCATACGCAATGTCAGACTGTGTACATAGTATCGCATACATTAGGCTACCTATTGTGATGCATAAGGAATTTTCACTCATTTCCTTCCTTGCATCCTCACTTTGAGGACACATGGATTTTAAGAGATGAATCCCATGTCGCATTGGCAAGAACCTTTCTTAGATTCATCCATTTGAACCGTTCCAGGATCTTTTAAGTAAAGGGCCTGAGATAGACCTATCATTCGATTCGTCGATCTCTAAAAGCCGAATTCCAAGAATATAGGTTGCTTCTCCCAGGTCTTTCATGGAGAATTCTGTCGAAAGCCAAGCTTTCACCTCCAGAGCATTCTTATATCGTTTCCATCAAAAGAATGTCATCCACGTACAATACGAGGAACGATATCTTACTCCCACTGACCTTCTTGTAAACGGCAAGACTCATCTCATTCTTTAAGAATCTGTTGTTCCTAACTACTTCATCAAATCGAAGATTTCAGCTTCTAGACGCTGCTTAAGTCCGTAAATGGACATATTAAGCTTGCACACTTTGTGATCATCTGATTGCGATGTAAAACCTTTAGGCTGCTCCATATAGATTTCCTCCTGGAGGAATCCATTTAAGAAAGTCGATTTCACATCCATTGCCAAATCTCGTAACCGTAGTATGCTGCTATAGCAAGCAGAATATGGATAGACTTAATCATTGCAACAGGTGAAAAGGTTTCCTCTAATCGATGCCCTCTTTTTGATTATACCTTGTTGGGGTGGGCCCGATTAATCGACGCCGGCCCCGAACAGAGCGCAACGTGGCTATAGCGGAAGCGCGGTTTGTACCGAGCGGCATAGGGTGGCGAATTTTCGATTTTTAATATCTAAATTCAACCTTACGCCATTCGGCTTCTCCCGAGGGTCTGAGATACTGCCCTAAGCCTCGGAAGACGCGTTAATTCGAATTATCAAAATTCAAATTTATTTCAAATTTATTCGAATTAATAATTTAGATCCAAACTAATCGAACAAAGCGACAACCAGTCGTTTTTCGATTATTTGGAGACAGACCAAAATGATTTTTGATCAATACAAAATTTCCAGATAATTCTACACTTCCCAACGCTCACAATGATAGGTCTTTCGAATTATTCCGATGTCGTTTGGTATTTTTCACAAAATCAAATCTGTGGTTCGAAATATTAATTCAAGTAAAGCGGCAGTCTGCAGTCTTTTGACTATTTGACGACCGAAACGATTTCCGATCGATACCAAATTTTCCAGAATAATTCTACACTTCCAACGTTCGCAACGAGGGGTCTTGCGAATTATTCCAATATCAATTTGGTATTTTTCGTAAATCAAACCGTTAGGGTTTGAGGTATACCTTCGGTGTACGAGATTCTTCTGTCGTCGCCTCGGATGGACGTGGCTACACCTCGTCTGGATCCGCGGACTTCCGGGCTAGACTATCACGCTGGTATGAACTGAGCGAACCTCCGAGACTGCTCCCGATGGCTAGATGCAGCTCGGTTCGGGCGTTGGGACTCGTCAAACGAACCCTTCGGTTTTCTGTGGCTTAAGAAAATGTCTAAAACTTTTTTCTACACTTTCTCTCTGTTTATTTTTTTCCCATCTAACCAACCAACGTGCCTTTCATATTATGAATGTTTATTTTTATTTGTTTTTAAAATTGGAACACTTGTAAAACAAGTGTCATAATAAACATTTTTTTATTTTTTTAATGAAACACACAACCACATGTCAGGTGAGTCATTAAGCTAGATTAATTTAGCATCACACGTTAGCTCTTAATATTATTATTATATATATATTATATTTGTATTTACTAAGTGACAATTTCATTTATGAGATTTTTAAATTCTCAATTTAGTCCATCACTTTAAATAATTAAATCAATCTAATTATTTTAATTATAATTGAGCCTCACTTAGTTAATAATTAATCACTAAGACAATTTTAAGTCCTAATTATTTCCGTGACAGTCACTGGAATTTAACTAAGTCGTTGACACCTCGTATCAACTATGCCACAACCTTAACGAATCTCATTCGTTAGGTTTCAAAGAAAAGCCCGCCGATTTCGTTCGAGTTCATTACCATTTTTAAGCGCGACTCTCTAGGTCCGTCTCAACTGGCATGGGAGGAATCCACGAGTCCCGGTATTCGCCTAGCCAGTCTCGTGGTACCAGACAGATCCCAGTTGAGAACGAATTTTGATCAAATCGAAATTCGGGTGAACCGACTATAGTGTATTCATTTAAATACTTCTTACGCCTTTCACTTGCGTCCCGATTAGGTGAGAGCCATGCAAATGTCAAACTTACTAACCTAACACTATGTTATAATCGAGATCGAACCGATTATTTAAACTCCGCTCCGTATCTAATACAAGCAAGTTTTCCAAGCTTCGGCTGAACGTTGGGAAGCGTAGAATTATTCTGGAAATTTGGTATTTTTCAAAAATCATTTTGGTCTCCAAATAATCGAAAAACGACTGGTTGCCGCTTTGTTTGATTAGTTTTGATCTAAATTGTTAATTCGAATAAATTTGAAATAAATTCGAATTTTGATAATTCGAATTAACCGCGATCTTCCGAATGGCGTAAGGTTGAATTTAGATATTAAGGTCGAAATTCGCCACCCTATGCCGCTCGGTACAAACCGCGCTTCTGCTATAGCCACGCTGCGCTGTTCGGGGGCCGCCGTCGTTTAATCGGGCCCACCCCAACACTGGTATCAGAGCCAGGTCATGAATGGTTCGACCGAAGGCCTCGAAAGCCGATGTGGCGAACGAACGGTCGAAATTCTGTGTTGCATGTTATGTGGGACATTTACGCAGGCTTAGTTTCTAACGGGTTATTTCTTTAAGGGCGTTTGATGCCCCCGGTATGTACATGAATTACGGGTTGTTTGGGAAATAATTTTCCCCATTGTATTCTATCGCTTTATTAGATAAGTAGATAAATGACGGTCGTTCGATGCAAGGCGCGGTGGAGGGGTCGACGACCATCGTGTCGATGACTCGACGTTTAAAGATTGAAGACCCCGGTCGTTTACGACCCATGTAATAGGACCAGTCTACAAATAGCCCGCATATTTGTCCATTTAAATTGCTTTCATAGGGTTAGGATTTATTTAATGCATTTACGTGCTCGTGCTTAATTTTAATGTGCTATGAGTTACAAAAATCTCCTGTACAAATACTAAGTGAGTAAAGGGATTGGATGCCCTGTCTTCTATCAAGCTCGGGTTTAGTTGTTACAAAAACCTAAATGCAAGGTTTGGTTTCGGGTATGCCGGCGCCTTGCATTTGCTTTGTTTCGGCTTGCTCGGTGCATTTGTGCCGCTCGCCAAGACCACACTGTGCGGTAAAACGTATGCTTCGAGTGTGCGGGTTTTGAGCAAAGTTGATAGGTCGCACTTAGACAGTCACACTGCCTTGTTTCGGGTTGCGGCGGGAGTCCCTGACTGATACAATTTGAGACATTCGACAAGGTCGGATTCGTGCGGAGCGCGACTTCGTGGGCCGCTGCAAACCAATAAAACGACAGAGGTTGAGGTTTGCATCCGTCCACGGGGACGTTAACTTCACTATCGAAGTTATCAACGAAACTTCCAAAACATCCGTAGGGGAAATGGTGTTTATGAAAAGATAGTGGGAGTCAAACGGAATAAAAAGTCCTTGTTCGCGTTTGATAACTATACAATTGACTAATATGTCTTTTATTTTCTGCAGCATTTTCTCTCTTTGTGAAATTATGTCGACCGTTTTAAATGTACTGCTCAAGGAGAATAGGTTGACTGGGCCAAACTATTCTGACTGGCTTCGCAACTTGAGGATTTTCCTCGAGATTGAGAACCTAGTTTATATCCTTGACTCCGAAATGCCGCCAGCCCCAGGGGCGCGGGCATCCGAGCAGGCTCGTGCTGCTTATGACAAGCGACTGCGCGACGAGAAGCTCGTAACATAGACGTCTAGGACAGCTCGCTATGCGACTTCATTGAAGCTCTTCCGATCGAGGATGTCTGAGGGTGAGAATGTTGGCGAGCATGTTATGAACATGATCACCATGATCGAGAGGTTGGAGACTCTCAATTTTCGATTTGATCGGGAATTACAAAATGATCTCATCTTGCAGTCCCTGCCTCCATCCTTCAATGTGTTCATTGTGAACTATCATCTGAACGGTATGACGCTATTGCTTCCTGATCTGATGAATCAGTTAGCAACGGCGCAAGGTCAGATGAAGAGGGCAAAGCAGACTGCACTTGTCGCCACTTCTTCGAAGCCCCAGAAAGGCAAAAAGAAGAAGGGCAACAAGCTCAAGCCAACAGGAAGATTTCCAAGAAGAAACTATTTTCTGGGAAATCAAGCAAACCGGTGTAAAGCCGACTGATAGGTAACTGCATTGCGGTGCGCTGGGCCACCGGAAGCGGGACTGTCCGAAGCTCAAGGGTGAGCAGGCTGCGTCAGGTAGGGCTGAGCAAAAATATCCGAAAACGGATTCCGATCCGATATCCGGTTTTCAAAACCCGAAAATCCGGTTATCCGGTTTTTAAACCGGATCGGATATCCGATCCGATTTATTTTAAAATAAACGGATCGGATATGGGATAGTGGTTTGTCTAAAATCCGGATATCCGGTATCCGGTTTTATATTTAAAAATAATAAGAAAAATAAAAAAATAACCCAAAATGAAAAGTGAAGGTCCAAAAGGAAAAAGAAATCCTATAGAAATTATTTATATTTATATTATTTTATTACGTAATTTTGATTCATGAATTCACATGTGTGAATTACTATGTGTAGAAATTTTATATGAAAAAATAAATTTTTATTTGATAAGAAATAAAAAATGATTTGAACAGAATATATTTTGAATCATGAATTCACATATTGTTTATTATTATTATGTAATTTTGAATAATTAATTCACATATTGTGTAAATTCCTATGTGTAGTAATTTTTATATGAAAAAATATATTTTTATTTTGATAAGAAATAAAAAATGATTTGTAAAGAAAATATGAAAAATATACTATAAAAAATAAATTTAAAAACAGGATGCGGATATCCGGTATATCCGATTAAAACCGGACCGATACGGATATCATTTTCTGATATCCGAAAATCCGGATATCCGAATTTCGGATATCCGAAAGTCCGGATATCCGGTTCTGCTCACCCCTAGCGTCAGGTATGGAACTTAATGTTTAGAAACAGTTTGTTCTTCATCTGTATACTCTACTTCCTGGATATTGGACTCGGGGGCTAGTACCACATGTGTGTTTCCAGGCAGGGTCTGCGACAAGTAGAGCGCTTGGGAGCGTGAGATCGAGGTCAGAGTGGGAAGCGGGATAGTATCTCGGCAAGTCATGTCGGATCAAGATCTCTTGTATTATCTTCTGGGCATGTGTTGCGTTTGTACGATAGTCTTGTACTCCCGAGTGGATTTAAGAACATCGTCTCCGTTCCTGTTTTGAGCAAGAATGGTCATGTATTTAGTTTTAATAATAATACATGCCACATTATGTATAGAAATAAAAATGTTGGCAGCGCGACACTATTTTAATGATTTGTACTATTTAAATACCCAGAACGACGTATCTGTGAATATTGTCACAAATAAACGAAAGTCGGGAATAAATGCGAGATACTTGTGGCATCTTCGATTAGGTCATGTTGGAAAACGCAAGATCCACGAGTTGGAGAAAAACGGGATATTGACACCGTTGGGATCAGATCCCTATCCGACTTGTGTCATGCCCCAAAGGTAAAATGACCCGATCACCCTTCACCGGGACTTTTAATAGAGCCACAGAAATTCTCGGTTTAATTCAACGGACGTTTGCGGGCCATTCAATGTAAAGCTCGAGGTGACTTCCACTATTTTATTACCTTTATGGATGATCACAGTTGTTATGGACTCGTGTATCTGATGAGGTATAAAGCTGATGCTCTTGAAAGGTTCAAGGAGTATAAAGCGTTGGTGGAAAACCAAACTGCGAAATTCATTAAAGTCATTCGATCGGCTCGAGGGGCGAGTACATGAGTGTCGAGTTGACCAGTTCTTGAAGGAGAATGGTATAATATCATAGATGACTCCGCCCGGCACGCCACAGTTGAATGGCGTGGCCGAACGTAGAAATCGAACTTTATTAGATATGGTTCGTTCTATGTTGAGCTATACAGATTTACCGATGTCATTGTGGGGATACACGCTTTGACAGCTACATATACCATTAACCGGTGTCCCTCGAAGTCTGTTAATGGCATTCCGTATGAGATATGGACGGGTCGTTTACCAAGCTTATCACAATAGAATTTCGGTTTCCCCCCTTATGTGAAAAAGCTGAAAACAGATAAAATTGGAGTCTAGAAAAGGACGTTTCATAGGTTACCCTGAAGACTCTATGGGGTACCTATTCTATTTTCACGATGATCAGAGGATCGTTGTAGGCTTACACGCACATTGCTCGAGGAAGAGTTCATTCGAGATTGTGGCGTTGACCGTGAGTTCACTCTTGAGGAGCAGTCGATCGAAACGCTCACACAGGATTCGGATGGTCCGAGTGAACCAGTCATGCGACGATCTGAAAGGGTGCCTCACAAACCACAGCGATGTGGCATGTCACATGTCGAACAAGGTTATGTTGCGACTAGGGGACTTCTAAGAGAAGATCCCGCTACTTTCGATTAGCTATATCCGATATTGACTCAACAAGATGGATTGAGGCTATGCAAGCTGAGATGGACTCAATGTACTCTAACAAAGTCTGGACTCTACCAAGTGGTTTTAGACAAATCGGCTGTAAATGAATTTACAAGAGAAAGATTGGATCTGACGGACAAGTTGAGACAACAAGGCCAGGTTGGTTGCTATGGCTATAACCAAAAAAGGGAGTCGAGTATGAGGAGACTTTCTCGCGTGTAGCTATGATCAAGTCTATCCGGATAATGCTCGCATAGCTGCGCACTATGATTATGAGATTTGTGGACGTCAAAACGGCGTTCCTTGGATTCCTCGTGGAGGAGATCTATATGGAGCAGCCAAAAGGTTTTTGAGTCGCATGCAGATGCTCAAAAAGTGTGCAAACTGAATCGGTCAATTTACGGACTGAAACAGGCATCTCGGAGCTGGAACCTACGTTTCGATGAAGCAGTTCGGAACTTTGGATTCATGAAAAACGTAGATGAGCCATGTGTCTACAGAAAGAGCAGTGGGAGTACGGTGTCGTTCCTTGTATTGTACGTGATCCTTTTGATAGGAAACGACATTGGATGCTCTCGTCGGTGAAAGCATGGCTTTTAACCGAATTCTCCCTGAAAGACCTGGGAGAAGTGACGTATATACTAGGTATTCGCTTGTTTAGGGATCGAGCGAACCATACGATCGGCTTATCTCAGGCCCTTTACTTAGAGAAAATCCTGAAGAAATTCAGAATAGATGACTCTAAGAGAGGGTTCTTACCTATGCTACATGGGATCCATTTGTCGAAATCAATGTCACCTCAAAGTGAGAAGACAGACGACGGATGAGTGGAATACCCTATGCGTCTGTAGTGGGTAGTCTGATGTATGCGATGTTGTGTACACGCCCGGACATTGCCTACGCTGTGAGCGTGGTTAGTCGGTTTCAGGCAAACCCAGGGGAAGAACATTGGACAGCTGTTAAGAATATCTTTAAATATCTTATACGGACTAAAGACTTAACGCTGGTTATGGAGGAGCGGGACTTGAAGTAGTTTGTTATACCGATTCGGACTTCGAGTCGGACGTGGATGATCGAAAATCTACTTCAGGTTTTGTATTCGTGCTCAACGGTGGGACAGTGTCTTGAGAAGCTCCAAGCAAAGCACAACTGCCGATTCCACGTGCGAGGCAATAGCAGCCTCAGAGGCAGCTAAAGAAGCTGTTTGGATGAAAAAGTTCTTGGGGAACTTACTGTGGTACCAGTTGCTGACAGACCGCTTACACTTTGGTGCGATAATAGCGGTGCAGTCGCGCAAGCAAAGGAACCACGATCTAATAGCAAGTCCAAACATATTGAGAGAAAATATCACGTATTACGTGAGTTTGTTGAAAACGGGATGGTCGTCGTGCAGAAAATCGCCACCGCAGAAAACGTGGCGGACCCGCTCACGAAGCCCTTTTCCCAGCAGTTATGGAACAGCATCTGGACAAGATGGGGCTACGATACCATTGCGACTGGCATTAGATGCATCACATGGCATTCGAGTGCAAGTGGGAGGCTGTTAGGGAGTGTGCCCTCGGAATGCCATACGAGGACTAGGAATAGTATAGGACGCACGATGATGTATAGGTTGTTGGACAGGTTTATTGTATATACCGTCAAATAAATTAATGAATATTATTTTCATTATATAAAGGCATTATTATTTATTTATCGAATTTAAAGTCTACTTGGCATCCGGCAGTGCGATAAATAAATAACACCCAAATGTTTGAGTTGGACGTCTGATTCTCGTGGGGACGAGAGAGGAGACACCGGACGATCCTTAATCTCAACATTAATAAAAAGTCCGTAAGTCTAAGGATTCTAGGTGGGTGACTAGATATCCGAATATGAATTATCCATTGACGACCACATAGTATCGGTAGTGTCACCGATTACCTGAGAGGTTGTGGGTCGTGATGGAGATATTGGTGATCGGAGAGATCGCGGTACCGGACAGATCCCAGTTGAGAACGACATGTTGATCTAATCGAAATTCGGGCGAACCGACTATAGTGTATTCATTTAAATACTTCTTACGCCTTCACTTGCGTCCCGATTAGGTGAGATCCATGCAAATGTCAAACTTACTAACCAAACACTGTGTTATAATCGAGACCGAACCGATTATTTAACTCCGCTCCGTATCTAATACAAGCAAGTTCTCCAAGCTTCGGCCGAAGGCTTTATAATCGTCGCTCTTCGATTACCTCATAGGACATTAACCTATACGAATATAGGCAGTGAATCCCGATAGCAGTCAAAGGCCGGCAATTCCAGAGGACATTAACCTCAAGGACATACTCTAGCCGTTCCAGAGTGAGGGACTATCCTCAAGTTATGGAGCCAGTCCGCAAGGTTTGGACCCTCCAAACGATTTTGCGTGATCAGTAAATTGAATGGTGACGTCATTTTGTATACAAACAAGAAAGAAAACAATCTGCAGAAAATAAAGCATTGAAGGGGTCAACGTATTATTCTACAAGCACAAATAAGGACATCACAATTTGGCTTGACTCCCATTATTTTTCTCAAATCTCATTCTCCCGATAGAGATTTCGGAAACCTTGTTTATGGTTTCAACCTAACAGTTTGTCGGCCCCGGACGGCGCCGTGCCCCACACGAATTCATAGATGACCTCGTGTCCCACACGAGTCCATCCCATGAGTGTTTCAACAACTTTGTCTCCGGTTAGGAACCCTCACCCTAACAGGAATAATTGGGAAATAACCGTCTAAGTGTGACCTATCAACGTCTGGCTCAATCCTAACATTAGAAATTCCCGCCCGTAGGATAACTCTTTATAAGGCGTGAATATGTTTCGGAGAGTAGCATTTAGACAGTCACCCGAACTATCCACGTCGAGAGTGAAATGTTTGGCGCCGATAAATCGGAATAAACCTTACATATACCCAAGTCGCTTCAATAATGAGCTTGACTTTATTGTCTTAACGCACTAAGACCAGCTACGACAAGAGCGAGATGATTAGCGTCGATAACTCAGAACAAACCGCACACGACACTCAAGCTGCAATGATTTAGAGCTTGATAGAAGGCACAAACTCCGTCCCTCAACCCACTTAGTATTTAGTCCAACCGTGAGAATCGTCTCACACACATAAGCACTTAACACGCACGTAACGTCAAACAAACATGCAAGTATTAGCTGTAAACCTAGTTTGCCTATAAGACCGTCTGCATGGACTATTTCTACTCTGCTATATTTATTTTATAAAATTACATCTCTTGTCTTCGTCTTCACACTGTTCTCGAACGACCTCCAAGTCTTCGGACGGCCTTCTCGTGGACCCGTGTCGTATTCGTACGACCATCGTACTTAAATAATTTTTCTAAAAATTAATCAACTTACAAAACGGGGGATCAGCTGTCCCAGACAACTCGTATATTTACGAATAAAATACAAACCAGGGGGACCTTGTCACCCTTAACATATCACCCGGAAATAGAGCTAAGTCCATGCCGACGTCTTGATACGTGTCATACAAACATGCATACAACATAAACACGTTCACGACAACAAAACGCTCAATGAAACCGAAATGAAATTTGGGCTAGTCCTAGACTTATGGGCCCAGTGTCAAGTTACGAACCATGGCGAGACTCCCACTAGGGTTTTCTCTCCATGTCGCTCACTACGTCGGAGCAAGCGCAACTAAGTTACAAATTCGAACTAAGTACAACTCATGCTATGTACAAGAGAGCACACGGTTTGCAAATTCGAACTAAGTACAACTCATGCTATGACGCTTGAGCAACTTAGTTACTTGCACAATCGAGATCGTTTCGGATTCGTTGATGTCGTTTCTTAGAATCGAGCCAATGGCTCTGATACCACCGTTGGGAAACCCCGAGTGGCCAATGCTTGCCCCGGACGCAGCGGAATTTAAAAATTTCCCGGGCTCCCCATACGGATTCCCAGGATACTCGGTTAAAAAAAGGAAAAACGAATGTAGACACGTATAAAGCATAAGGGTCTTACCCTCGTCGCGAAGATCCTTAGCTCGCGTAGCTCACGAACTGTACCGAAGAGAGTCACGCTGACCCTGTGACGTGTCGCAGACCAACACCTCCCCATGGATGGCTAGAGGAAGTGTGGGATGTTATAAGAGATGTGTGTGTGTGTATGGGATTACTACAAACTCGCTTACACTTGGATTTTTCTCAAAGATCAAACCCAAATGCTCTCACCACTCTCTAAAACTCTAAATTTAGTGTGAGAAAGCTTAGGAACTTGTTATGGACAAAAATTATGAAATAGACTTTAGATTTGTTAAATGAGATCATGTCCTACATGACTCATTTTGTTTGATTCTTTTGTTATTTTATCATCTAATGACTAGATATTGTCCCACAAATCATAACAAAAGAACAAGAAACGAAATTGGGTTAGGTTTGGCCAAGAAAATGACATTTTGATGCGCATTCACGGCCTCGGCCCGACCTGTCACGGCCGTGAATCATCATGGCCAACTTCTGCCGCTCGTCACCGCCTCAGTCACGGCCGTGGCCATCTTCTGGAGGCCTTCACAGCCTGGGCATGAAGTGTCACGGCGGTGACACTGTCGCAGCATATGGCTCGCCCATTGCCGGTCGTCACGGCCACGTGCAAGGTGTTCACGGCCGTGACACTTTTGACAGCATTGCGACAGTTTCGTATATCTCTCAGATCGAGGGGTAAACGATGTCGGATTGCCCTGAAATTATAAACATAGATACTCACCAATCATGATTCGGGCCAAAGGGATTCCCAATCCGAGGTGTGGATTGTGAGATATGAATTTTTGAATCTACTGCTACTTCGCAGACAGGCTTGACGACCGTGATGATCATTGCTCGTGGTTGTGAACCCTATTTATGCCTCATTCTTCATCATTCATTCCGTGAATTACGTCCATATAAATACAGTTTCTAAAACTTGTATTCAACGTTTTTATTAACGTCTCTAAGACCGTTAAATCATTTACATCTGATATTAGTTAGGCACTATCACAGTGATCATTTAAGCCCGACTCTCTTGGTTCGGCTCAACCCAGCAAGGGAGGAATCCAGGAATTCGGTAAACGCCTGGCCAATCCTACCGTACCGAATAGATCTCGTGTTCAGTACGATCTTCGATCAACGAACTGACTATAGATTATTGTCGTGCGTATAGACCCTTCACAAATGTCCCGATCGAGTGAGAGTCATGGATACGTCAAACTCACTAAGACTCCACGCAAAGACTAGTTCGTGACTGGCAAATTACTAAACTACTCTCCACGTCCCACGTGAATCAGTTCATAGCTTCGGCCGAAGGCTTTGTAATTTCCCGTCCCTGCATATGCATAGGACATATATCTCGGTTACTAACGAGAATCCTCACGACTGTCTAAGCTCGGCAGCTACCATCTTTATCAAGACCACATGTCGCCGCCGACCCATGTTCGTCCCCGAACAAGGTGAGGCTTGCAAACTAGTGACAAGTCAAGACCCCGAAGTCAACTCCGTCAAAGACCCTTTGGTCTCAGGTCCACGCACACTACTATAGTCAATCGATCGATCATTAACGCTACCCAGAGTAACAATAATGCCATGTGATCGTCGATTGTGAGTCGTGTCCAAGCACAAGTTGTGAAGTTAATCCCCTGATTCAACCTATACAATGTTACGACATCCTACTTCCCAAACGAATGGTTGGCACACCCATATTAGACTCGTCAACAATAAGTCATGATCGACACTCAGTCACCCTACTGAGGTCTAAGACTCATGGACTAATTTAATATCGGAGGATAATAGCTCACCGGTGCCCCTCTCTCACCCCATGAGAATCGGTGACTAAACTCACGATATATGGGATTTATTTGTTTATCGTCCCACCGGATGCCTAGTGAGACTTGATAGGTAAATAAATAATATGCCTCTTAAAGAATATATAATAAAATATAAATTCCATTAATACGTATAAGACTTCATGATTCAAATACAAAGCGAATAATACATCGATTATTAAATACATGCTCTATTCATTACATCCTCGAATGGCATCCGAGGACACATCCCAACAATAGTCACAAATAATCATGCTCGACTTCAAAGAATTCATGCCTTTCCAACACATTAGTAGCCCACGGACACATCATAGAAAAAAATATTTCACGTAAATTTTCAGCCTAAATTCCCCTCCTCAAACTTAAGACCTACGTTGTCCTCAACGTAAAAATGAATAAATAAAGGGAAAAGAAGGTTAAAAATAACGGGACTCTCCTGATGAATAAGTAACGTGGTTGTGACTGGACGCGTGAAGGTCCTGGATCATGACTCGTGATATCCTGACATAACTAAAAAGAAAATGAAACGTAAAAATGAGCTAGACAAAGAAAATAAAAGTAGATATATTCATATGCATCCTAGTGATGGGCAAATAAAAGAAAGTACTAGATAGATAAAACCTGGGTTGCCTCCCAAGAAGCGCTTCCTTTACTGTCTTTCGCCGGACGTGCTTTCGCTCACTTAAGGTGGCTGGAAGTCGAGGTACAACACCTCTTTTCTGCTTAAGTCTCCTCGCCTACATCCATAACTTGGAGTTGTCGCTTTTCGCCGGGCAGCGGTTTCAGCTCTAGTGGCGGTCGCTCATCGATTGGGCTCTTGTCATTAACTCCTTTGCTATTTTTGCCGATGGTCATCATGGGCTCGTCGTCTTCCTCCTCACTCAAAACCTGTGATAACCTTGCACAGAAGACGAGAGATCATGCTCAAAATCATCTAAGTAATAACACTTATCATCATGCTCATTAATCTTTTTCATTGAATCAGCCATATTAAATGTAACCTTTTCACCATTTACCGTGAAAGTTAACGTCCCATTCCTAACATCTATCATGGTCGCCTATAGCTAAGAATGGTCTACTCAGAATCATGGAACATTTTCATCCTCGTCCATCTCTAGATAATAACAAAATCAGCAGGGATAACGAACTTATCCACTTTAACTAAAACATCCTCGATAACACCTCGATGTTACTTTAATGATCTATCGGCTAACTGCAAGCTCATCTAGTGGGTCGTGGTTCACCTAATCCTAAGTGCTTAAACATGGCATAGGGCATTAAATTAATGCTAGCACCTAGGTCAGCTAAAGCATGCTCGACTACTAAATCACCTATGAGACAAGGAATAGTAAAACTCCCTGGGTCTTTAATCTACTTTGGGATATTGCTTTGGAGTATCACCGAACACTCTCCTCGTAGGTATACCGTGGAGACATTTCGAGCTTCCGTCAATTCGTCAGCAACTCCTTCAGGAATTTCGCGAAACTGGGCATCTTCGTAATAGCTTCAACAAATGGTAAGTTAATATGTAGTTCTTTGCACATACCCATGAATTTACCAAAATGCGCCTCGTCCTTGTCTTTCTTCAAACGTGCTGGGTAGGGAACCTTCTGCTGGTATGGCCTCACTAGTGGTCGTGCATTCTCCTCCGCCTTTCTTTTTGAGGTGCGGCTTACTCCTTTTTAGGTTCGACCTTCTCTATTTCAGGTTTCGTTTCCCTCAACGAGCTGGGTGCGGATCTTCGGCTGGTACGGTTCACGAATGGTCGCGCCTTTTTCTTGTCATCCTTGACCTTCTCGATTCCATCGCCCTTGCTTTCCTCCACTTCTGCTCGTCGTGGCCCTCGAAATCAACTTTCTCCTTTATTCTGCTTGGCGGGAACTTTTCTTGCAATCCTCTCCCGCTCGTCAGGATTACCGCGTTGCAATACTCCTAAGGGTTTGGCTCGGTGTAGCTCGGGAGTGATCCTTGATTTTGCCCCCAGTTGCTTTGCTAATTGGCCCACATGCTGCTCGAACTTCTTAATCGAGGCGTCTGTGTTCTGGGCATGTATATCATTTGCCTCCATATACTCCTCCATCTTCTTCATTCGACTCTCGTGAGCCACGATGGTGTTGCTGAAATTCGTGAGGAGCGTTTTCATCATGTCCTTCATCTCCCTCATATCGTCGGATCCTGACCCTGCGGGTGCATTCCGGTATTGTCTTGGCGCCCCGCTTTGGAAACCGGATGGTCTAGGTTGAAATCCTGGCGGCCCTTGTTCTTGGTGGTTCTAATTTCCATACGCCAAGTTGGGGTGCGCTCGAGGCTGGTAACTCCGCTGGCCACCTTAGTAATTTCCCATGTAATTTACGTGCTCCAGCGGCTGCCCAAGTTGGCATTCTGAGGTCTCGTGGGCTGCGTCACAAATCCCGCTCAGCGGTATGTATGGCGTATGCTGCGTCGGTGCGGTGGTCGTGATGGCATTCACGGACTGTGTCTGCACGGATTTTGGAAGTAGTGCGCCGATCACCGTCTACAGCTAAGAGTTCGTCGTCGTGATTTGTTGCTTGAGCGCCTCAAATTTAGCATTCGTAGCCGTCTCCTCGCTCACGCCGAACACGCCTGGCATCTTAATCCTCGTGTTGGCTCGCATGAAGCTGTTCTTCTAGTAGTCCTCGATTAAATTCCAAGCATATGTATCAGAGAGCTTCACGAGCCCTCCTCCTGCGACTCCGTCTAACATGTGGACAGTCTGATCATTGAGACCCTCGTGGAATCGGTAATCTAGGCTGCTTCGACATTCCGTGTTGCGGGCACTTCTTCAGTAGCGCCTTGTATCGCTCCCATACCTCGTAGAGTTTTCTAAATCCTTCTGGTGGAAAAGGGAGATCTCCGCATTCACCCTTAGCACAGTTGATAATGGGAAGTAGTGGCCGATGAATGCAGCTCGCATCTTTTTCCATGTAGTGATCGATCGGGGTGGCAGCATCTTCAGCCAGTCCTTTGCTCTGACTTCAGCGAAATGGGAACAACATCAGCTTAATTGCATCGCCCAAGACTCCATTATTCTTTATGGTGTCTGTCACCGTCAGGAAGGTCTTCAGATGTGAGTAGGATCGTCGTCTGAATTTTCCTCAAACTGGGCGTCTGGAAAATCATCTGAAGCCAAGAATGCTTCAACTCGAAGTTATTGTTCTCGATCGACGGGATAACAATCGCCGACTCTGTACCGCCTAGTGCGGCGTCTTGAGCAGATCTTGTAGTGATGGCTGCTCCTCGTGGACAGCACTCAGCGGTCCGCCATTCTTAATTCTGTGTGGCTATGTACGGATGCCTCTACACGAGAGTTTTGGTCGATTCCTAAGAGCTGTCCTCTGAGTACATAACTAACGGTTCTAAAAAGCTGGTGGTTGCTCCTTCAGTATCGTACCTGAGTTGCCTTCGTAACTTTCACTCAATATCTAAGCTGCTTCAACAATGGGACCCGATGGATGACTTCGGGTCATTCAATGCTGAACCGTACCTTCAATAAACGAAAACAAAAATCAGCGAAGAAACACGTCGAAGAAATGACGAAAGTAGTAATGTTATAAAAAAACACAAATAACGCAAATAACGAAAAAACTAAGAAAGACGTCAAATAAAGTGACTAAAGTATCGAACTACAGTGTTCCTAATATCAATCTATTCCCCGACAACGGCGCCAAAAAACTTGATCGACACGTGGTGTGCTAATATAAATTGCAAGTACGACATGTGATAAAATAAAACGAATACTTAATTTCTATCACCGACGTGCGATAGGCAGTGGACCTATCATTTGTAGTGCAGTAAAGTGAGTAAATGAGTATCGAACACGAGGAATAAACTGATTACTAGTAATAATCTATCGACTCGATATCTAGCCTAAATAAAGTACGCAAATGTTTATGTTACGAACTAACCTAACAGACCAATCCTAAAGCAACGAGTGATTCAAAGAGCACGGCTAAAACTGGTAAGGGAACTTTCAGATAATAAATATGTGCTCGGGCCGCAAGGTACTATTGGCTAAGACAATAAAATTGCTCCTACGTGATTAAGACTAAATCGCACTCATTTCCTACCCGCTCACGAGTTTGTTGTCGCCCTAAACGCTCGCAGGGATCTAAAATTCAACAATTACTTATGGCGAGGATCAAGTATTTGCTTTCACCCTACACTCGAATCATATCCTCTATGAACGGCCTAATCGTTTTTTAGCTGTCGCCCTAACTGATTTTCCACACAATCACTTTAAAACATAGATATATTAAAGCGAAAAAACACTTTCTTAGATAGATAAATAGTCAAAACACACGAGTCACGTACGAAATAACCTAGCGTTCATATAATCCCAAACACATAGGGAATTTAGCTACTCATAACTGATGGGAAAACAACGAATGAAATAGAGAACAAGGCAGTGGACTCATAATATTTCCTTCTGATTGATCTGGAATGGTCTCGGGGGAAGGTTCTCTTTCCTTGTTCAATCCGGCGTGAAAGCATTGTTAATCCGTCTCTTGCGCTCTGGGGGTGTTTCTGTGTTCTTGACGGCTCACTTTCATCTCCGATATGTTAGGGTTGAATTCTGGAAGGAGTTCCCCTCTTTCTGAGTTGAAATTGAGCTTTATAGTGAAATTCAACACCTTCACGGCCTGCGACATGATACTTCACGGTCGTGACACTCTAGGGCACAAAATGAGCTCACTGCCAGCTTTCACGGCCTCGTGCAGCTTGTGTCACGACCGTGACACATTCAACAGCTTTGCGACGGTTTCGTATTTCTCTCACATGGAGGGGTAAAACGATGTCCGGTTGACCTAAAATTTTAACCATAGAAAGAAGACTCGCCAATCTCAACCTGACCAAAGAGATTCTCAATCCGATATCTAGATTGAGAGATATGACGTTTTAGTCCGTTGCTACTTTTCAGGCCGGCTTCACGGCCGTAACTATGCTCTGCATCGCTTAGCTTCTTTTCTGCCTCTTGTCGGGCCTAGTGCAATAATGTCACGGTCGTAATACTCTAGCGCAGCTTCATAACATGTCCGTTTTTCCTCGTTTTCGCCCCTTTTTGCCTAGCCGTACTAAGGTCCCAAAATGTGCAAGTAAGTGTAAATAGAGCATATAAAGCGAGAAACATGGAGAATGCTCTATTATATCCCAAATTATTGCTACAATAAATGCATACGTTTATCAATTCCTTCACTGCAAGTTGTTTTAATTCCGTGTTTACAGTTTTCCAGCTTAGCGCATCGGCGACCACATTCGCCTTGCCTGGGTGGTAGTTGATACGCAATCGTAGTCGTTGACTTGTTCGAGCCGGCGTCGCTGCCTCATATTTAATCCTTATGAGTGAAGTACTTCAAACTCTTATGGTTCGTGAAGATTTCGCATCGTTCCTCGTATAGGTAATGCCGATAGATCTTCAAGGCAAAACTACTACGGCGAGCTCTAAGTCATGTGTCGGGTAATCTTTTCATACTCTTTTAATTGTGGAGAGGTGTACGCGATCACCTTCTCATTTTGCATCAGTACACATCCTAGACCATTTCTCTATGCGTCACTGTACACCGAAAATCCTCTAGTCCCTAACGGTATTGTAAGGGTTGGGCCGAGGTGAGTCGTCTTTTCAATTCTTGAAAAATTTGCTCGCACGATTCATTCCATTGAAATGGGGTGTTTTTCTTTGTAAGCTTCGTCAGAGTTGATGCGATCTTTGAAAAGTCCTTGATGAATTTCTGTAGTATCCGGCTAGTCCAAGAAAACTGCGTACTTCTGTGACGTTGGTTGGTTGGGGCCAGTTGTGATAGCTTCAATTTTGTTAGGATCTATAGAAATTCCTACTCCTGATATGTCGTTGTCCTAGGAATGCGACTTGATTCAACCAAAACTCGCACTTCTCAAATTTAACATATAACTGCTTTTCTCTTAACACTTCGAGGACTATCTTCAAATTTTGCTCATGCTCCTCCTTCGTCTTCGAATAGATAAGAATGTCGTCGATGATAACGATGACAAACTTGTCCAGGAATGACTTAAACACTCGATTCATTAAATCCATGAACGTTGTTGCGGTAGCCCAAAAGGCATGACTAAGAATCATAGTGCGCGTTACATAGCCGCATCGACCCATCCTTTTTTCTTCCGAACATAATTGGTGCTCCCGATGGAGAGAAGCTTGGCTGGATAAATCCTTGTAAGAGGTCTTCAAGTTGTTCCTTTATTTCTTCCAATTCTTTCGGTGCCAATTGGTAAGGAGCCTTCGAGATCGGAGCAGCTCCGGGTATCAGATCGATTGTAAATTGAAACTCTCTATCGGGAGTAGCCCTGGTAAATCCTCGGGAAAAACATCGGGAAATCTCGAACTACAGGTACTTTTACTAGAGTTGGGGATGGACGTTCCTCTGATTTCATCGCGAAGATTAGGTAAGCCTCGCATCCTGCCTTGATCAATCGTTGGGCCTTCAATGCTGATATCTTAGAGATGTTTTCCACTTCTGACCTTTCCAGTAAAGGTGAAAGGTTCATTTTCTCTGTACTGAATGTCATTGTCTTACGTTTACAATCAATAACAGCTCCATACTTTGACAAACAGTCAATTTCAAGAACCACTTCGTAGTCATTCATTAGAATGACTATTAAATCAATGAATAGTTCTCGGTCACTAACTAACACAGGGTAATCTCGTAACATCATATTGATTCGGGTTGAAGCCCCATGTGGAGTGGCTATGTTATATTCGCAATCAGATTGCTGATGTGTAACCTCGAGCCTCGCCATGTAATTAGATGATGCAATGAATGCGTGGCTCCTGAATCTACAAATATGCATGTCGAGGTATGATGAATAGATAGAGTACCTGCCATCACAGATAGGTGGTCTCCGCCTCCTCAGACGTCAGCGTATATACTCGGGCTGGTACAATCGGTGGTCTTGCCTGGCCTGCGGCTTGAATTCCAGAAGTATTCTCCGGGCATGTCTTGCAAAATGCCCTGGTTTCCCACATTTGAAGCATTTATTGGTTGGTGGGAAGCTGTTACATAGTGTCGCTTCCACATCTCGGGCAGTTTGGAATTGGTGCTGGGAATCTCCCTTGTGGTGCATTTGGTTGCTGAGGTTGTCCAAATCTATTTTGGGAAATTTGGTCTTGTGCCTTTCGAGACAAATTGTTTCTTTTGATTTCCTCCGCTCCACTTCGATCCTTGTATAAATTTCCGTTTTGCCTCTGAGCTCGGATGATTTGGGTTTCGGCCTATTCGGGAACTAACTCTCGCTCTGCAACTTGTGCATAAGTGACTCCGTGAAGCCCAGCCATATTTACATCGTGATAGAGTTCTGGCTCCAGGCCTTCTAGAAAGGGTTCAATCTTCAGAGCATCCGTGCTCACCATATGGGTTGCCAACCTCGACAGTTGTTCGAATTTCTGATGTAGTCAGCCACTGTCATCGTCCCTTGTCTAAGATTGATGAATTCGTCATGTGTTGAGCTCGAATTGGGAAGTGAAGTATTTTCTTCTGAAAAGCTTCTCGAAACGATCCCAACTCATCGTGATAGGATCCTCAATAGCTAGAATGGTGTCCCACCCGTGCCCTGCACTCCCTCGCAGTAAAAATGCGCCAGATAGTACTTTCTAAGCGAGAGCTAAAAGTTTGGGCGGGCCAGTGTTTCTAAGCCAATCCTCGGCAGCCGATGGGCCGATGGCATCTTCAAAGGTCGGAGGGTTGAGTTTGCTGAAATCTTTCCCCGATTATTTCGATTCTTTCTGTTTGAGAAAGTCCACTATTTCGCTGTCCCCCATTGATATGCTACTAGATTAATTCCTGAATCGAGCAGACTGCTGGTGGACTAATTCGTTGAGTTGGAGGATTGTTGTATTTCGAGTGGAGGGTTGTGGGTTCCTTACCTCGATCAGAACCCCCGCTACTTTCACCTCTAGTTCTAACCATCGTTAATACTTTTACTTGGTAGTCCCTAAGGCCAATAAATTTATGCAATACAAAAAATTCACAGTATTATAAAACTTAGGAGCAAGGCTACTTCCACGCTTTTGAGTGTGTGTACACGGACAGTCAACAGAACCTACAACCGAAGCTCTGATACCTCCTGTGGCGCCCCACTATCAATCACCCTTTTTTGTCAACTTACGTGAGTACGATAACATAAAATATAAAGCATGCGAAAATGCGTATAAAAGTTTTCCTTTTTATATAAAGGAAACCAACATGTACATGTCAAAATCTAGTGCAGATCCTAAGTACATAAGAGGTGTATACCCCCGTACATGAACGCAGCAAAATAAAATATATCGCTCGTCACACAGGTTGCACCATGTACACACCACCCTCAAAAGTCCCTGGAAGTCCCGACAAAAGTCAGCCTCGCCATCTATGCAATCACGTACCGTGTTCGCGCGCGCACCCACAACACGTAAAGTAAGGGATGAGCTACAACGCTCAGTAAGTGGAAATATGCATGTCGTGCACGTGTCAAACCCTATGAAGGCATCCGCGGCAACGCATCTCAACCCTCGTAGAATCAAACTCAATCTCATATCGCTCAGGGTCCACGACTCACTTACTATGCACCATAATGAGCTCGGATCCCTGGGTTCCCCTTCCCAGGTCGTCCCCCTCTGTCAGGCGGTAGCTCACGCTGGTTAGCCTACGCTAGAGTTTCCCCCCTACGTCGCTCCTTCCCATGTCGTCCTTACCGCAAATCAGGGCAATTGCTCTACGCAAGTTAGCCTACTGATCGAGACGTGGTGTGTGGATGAAAATGTGCGACAAGTAATAAATAAAACGTATACTAAATTACTATCACCGACGTGCGATAGGCAGTGAACCTATCGTTTGTAGTGCAGTAGAGTGAGTAGACGAGTATCGAACACGAGGAATAAATCAAGTACTAGTAATTACCTATCGACTCGATATTTAGCCTAAATAAAATACGCAGATTTTTGATGACTTAACCTAACACTTACCCTAAATCGACTAGAAATTCAAAGGACACGTTAAACTGGTACGAAGCTTTCAGATAATAAAAAGTGCTCGGGATTCGAATCCCGCTAGGTATTATTGGCTAAGACAATGAACTATCGCTCCTACGTGATTCTGACTAGATCGCAGTAATTTTCCTGCCCGCTCGCGAGTTTGCTGTCGCCCTAAACGCTCGCGGGGATCTAAAATTCATTAATTACTAACGGCGAGGATCGAGTATTTGCTTTCGCCCTATACTCGAATCCTATCTTCTACGAATGGCCTAATCGTTATTTAGCTGTCGCCCTAAACGATTTTCCAAACAATTACTTTAACACATAGACATATTAAAGCAACGAAACAATTTCATAGAACGATAAATAGTCAAAACACATAGTCACGATAATTAAAAGTCTTAACTACGAAATATCCTAGCGTTCATCTAATCCCAACACAAAGGGAATTAGCTACGCATAATAGAAGGAAAAACAACTAAGGAAATAGAAATTAAGAGAAAAGAACTCATAATCGTTGAAAGCTCGGGTAGATCTTTGTTCTTCGTTCACGTTTGCGTAGAACTCCGTCTCTTGCGCTCCGGGGCGTGATTCTGCGTTCTTTCGTGCTATTTTCGTCTCTAGAGGGTTTTGGATTTGTATCTGGTCGAAGTCCCTCTTTCTGAGTCGAATTTGGCTTTATACTAATTTCGCACGGGTCACGGCCTGGGACATGAGATGTCACGGCCGTGACCATCACCGACTCTACGCGAGAATATCGAAACCATGCGTCACGGCCAAGTGCATCGATGGTCACGGCCGTGACCATCATCAGTGGGCTTCTCTGCCTAGCGTCACGGCCAGACGCATTAAGCGTCACGGCCGTGACCATCATCAGCGTAGTACTCTGCCTCGCGTCAACGGCCAGACGCATTAAGCGTCACGCCGTGACCATCATCAGCGCCCCGCTCTCTCGCTCACTGTCCTCGTCACGGCCGTGGACGCGTAATGCGTCTGGCCGTGACCGAGGGCAGTTTCGCCCTTTTTCGCGCCGTTTTGCTCCGTTTTCGCTCCTTTTCGCCCGAAACTCGTCCTAAGCTCCTTTAATATCAAAATAGGTGTAAATATGTTGAATAAATGCACAAAGTGATTGCTAAACCTATGTTATACCCTAATAAAGTACTACGATAACGCACTAAAATGCGTTTATCAAACCTCCCCACACTTAAGCATTTCCTTGTCCTCAAGTAAATTAGGAATTAGATAAGGCATAAATCAGGATAACGGCACGATCGTTCGCAATTTATCATAAAATCTAGAAGGCACGAAAAGAATCAAGCAAACAATCATGGACGTTACACTAATGACTTGCACTTGTCGACCTAAACTTCCTTCGCACTGCTAATCGAGACTCATACTCTCACAAGGATTCGCTCAAGTCGCTCAGTGTATAGGCTAAATTTATGGTGAATCACTCAAATTCGTGCGCTAGTCCAACCCCTACCATAGGCATGCAGGCTAATCGCATATCTACTACTTAAAGTGGCAAGCATAAATCTGAGGGTCTTTTTGGGAAAACATGGATCAAATAGTCATGAAATGGTACGCATATATAATGAGCATGTAATCTTTAAACCAGGGATACGTAAGCGAAAAATTTCGAAGAACATAGCATGTCGAACAGAAAATCACACGTCTCAGCACAGGATTCAACATTCTCGCCCCGAAATCCTAGACTTTCTGCCCGACCCCTGTCAACTCAGTTCCCTTTCATTTTCTGCCCTTTCCTTTAATTACGCTCTAGTGCACTACCCTTATTCCCTCAAAACATCAAGGTTCGGCTTTTGTCGCAAAGAATACATCGTCACAGCGAATGCCGTGTACCTAGGGATACTTATTACCGAAACCTATATCTTGCCAAAAGGTTTATGGGCATGCTTATGAAAACGGGATCAGGTCATTTCAGAAAACGGTCAAATCAGGGCGAGTCATTTCACGAATAACAGAGAAGAAAATCGAACCATACACTGAAACAGTAACTCTCAAGTCCGACTTCTGCTCTATTCTACAAATTCGGGTTCATATAATTTCTGGAGGCTTATATGAGTCAGGGCATTTCATATCATATGAGGTACGCAACGAATAGACTTAGGCTCAAAGGGGCTAACTATTGGGTAGTCATGGTGGGAAGTTTTGGCTCTGGACTTAGTTCCTAATGCCCTCATCATTTCTACACTAACACACCAAAAACAGTTTCAACACGCATTAGACAGGCAAGTTCTAGAGAGATATAGACTAGGTACGTCACACAGCAAAAAAATGAGCATAAGCTCGTCAGGCTCAAACTCTCACAATGAAATGGGGGTATGTGTACGAAACTCTCAAAACAGTGCTATATCTATTCAGGCAAACATGATTCAGTCAGTCATGCATATCCTAATTGCTCACAAAGATTCATAATAATGCAGACTAACTCGAGATAAACGCAAAAAATCGTGCCTGAGTTCAATAATTCATGCCTTTCTAACGAAATTTATAGCTCATAGACACGTCATAAAAATTTAAGCTCATAGACACGTCATAAAAATTTAAAAATTTTCACGTAAGTTCTCAAACTAGATTCCCCTCCCCACACTAAAACCTGACGTTGTCCTCAACGTAAAAAGGATAAAAGGAAGGGAAAAAGAGTTTAAAAAGAGCGTGACTCCCTGATCGTAAATGTTGACGTGGTCGTGACTAAGCGCGTGATGGTTGTCGTATCGTGACTCGTGGTGGCTGACATGACTAAAAGGAAAACTAAACGTGATAGAAAAAACATGAATGATAATAATAATATATTAATAAAAAAAATACTAGATAGATAACACCTGGGTTGCCTCCCAAGAAGCGCTTCCTTTACCGTCTTTAGCCGGACGTGCTTTCGTTCGCTTAGGGTGGCTGGAAGTCGAGGTAC
This sequence comes from Craterostigma plantagineum, assembly GCA_027422505.1. Classification (NCBI taxonomy): domain Eukaryota; kingdom Viridiplantae; phylum Streptophyta; class Magnoliopsida; order Lamiales; family Linderniaceae; genus Craterostigma; species Craterostigma plantagineum. Next base: position 29,052 of record JAPQWV010001103.1, read on the forward strand.
AACATCTCTTTTCTACTTAAGTTTCCCTCGCCTACATCCATACCTTGGAGGTGTCGCCTTTCGCCGGGCAGCGGTTTCAACTCTAGTGGCGGTTGCTCCTCGACTGGGCTCTTGTCCTTAACTTCTTCGCTGCTCTCGTCGATGGCTATGATGGGTTCGTCGATCTCCTCCCCACACTTATCGATTTCCATAATCGTGTGCCTATCATGCTTGCTGACCTGTGACAGACCTTGCACAGAAAAGAGAAAATCGCGCTCAAAGACATCTAAGAAATAGCATTTATCATCTTGCTCATTGCTCTTTTCATCGAATCAGCCATATTGAATGTAACTTTTTCGCCGTCTACTGTCAAGGTTAATGTTCCATTCCTAACATCTATCATGGTCTCGCCTGTAGCTAAGAATGGTCTACCTAGAATTAATGGAACATTTTCATCCTCGTCCATGTCTAAGATCACAAAATCAGCAGGGATAACGAACTTATCGACCTTAACTAGAACATCCTCGATAACACCTAGAGGGTATTTTAACGATCTATCGGCCAATTGAATACTCATTCTAGTGGGTCGTGGTTTACCTAATCCTAAATGCTTAAACATGGAGTACGGCATTAAATTTATACTAGCGCCTAGATCAGCTAAAGCATGCTCAACTACTAAATCGCCTATCAGACAAGGAATAGTAAAACTCCCTGGGTCCTTGAGTTTTTTCGGTATCTTGCTCTGAAGTATCGCCGAGCACTCTCCCCGTAGGTATACTGTGGAGACGTGTTCGAGCTTCCGTCGATTCATCAGCAAGTCCTTCAGGAACTTAACGAAACTGGGCATCTGCACAATAGCTTCAATAAACGGTAAGTTAATATGTAATTCTTTGCACATACCCATAAATCTGCCAATTAGCGCCTCGTCTTTGTCCTTCTTCAACCGTACTAGATAGGGAGTCTTCGGCTGATACGGCATCACTGGTGGCCGCTCATTCTCCCTCGCTTTTTCTATTTCGGGTGCAGCCTCCTCCTTTTTAGGTTGAACCTTCTCTATTTCAGGTGCAGCTCCCCTCAATCAAGCTGGATATGGGATCTTTGGTTGATACGGCTTCACGAATGGTCGCGTCTTTCTCTCGTCATCCTTGACCTTCTCGACTCCGTCGCCCTTACTTTCCTCCACTTCTGGCTCGTCGTGGCCCTCGAAATCGACTTTCTCCTTTAAATTCTGCTTGGTAGGAGCTTCTTGTAATCCTCTCCCGCTTCTCAGGATTACCGCATTGCAATACTCCTTGGGGTTTGTCTCGGTGTAGCTCGGGAGTGATCCTTGATTTCGCCCGCCATTTGCTTTGCTAATTGCCCCACTTGTTGCTCCAACCTCTTGATCGAGGCGTCTGTATTCTGAGCACGGATGTCATTCGCCTCCATGTACTCTTCCATCTTTGTCATTCGGCTTTCGTGGGCTGCGGTGGTGCTACTGAAATTCGTGAGAAGCGTCTTCATCATGTCCTTCATCTCCCTCATGTCGTCGGATCCTCCCGGGGCGCATTCTGGTACTGTCGTGGTGGCCCGTTTTGGAATCCGGACGGTCTGGGCTGAAATCCTGGCGGTCCTTGGCCCTGATGATTCTGATTCCCGTACGCCAAGTTAGGATGAGCCCGAGGTTGGAAATTCCGCTGGCCGCCTTGGTAGTTGCCCATATAGTCGACGTGCTCCAATGACTGCCCAAGTTGTCATTCTGAGGTCTCGTGGGCAGCACCGCAAATTCCGCACAAGGGCACGTACGGCGTGTGCTGCGTCGGTGTGGTGGTGGCTACGGCGTTCACGGGCTGCGCCTGCCCAGACTTAGGAAGTAATGCGCCAATCACCGTCTGTAACTGGGAGTTCGTCGAGGCAAGTTGCTGCTGAAGCGCCTCGATCTTGGCATTAGTGGCCGTCTCCTCGCTAACTCCAAATACACCGGTGTCTTCATCCTGGTATTGCCCCTCATGAAGCTATTCCTCGAATAGTCCTCGATTAAATTCCACGCGTCGGTGGCATTAAGCTTCACGAGTCCTCCTCCTGCGGCTCCGTCTAACATATGGACAGTCTGATCGTTGAGCCCCTCATGGAATCGGTTGATCTGGGCTGCCTTCGACATCCCGTGCTGCGGGCACCTCTTCAGTAGCGCCTTATATCGCTCCCACACCTCGTAGAGGTTTTCTGAGTCCTTCTGATGGAATAGGGAGATCTCTGTCTTTAACCTTAGCACCTTCGAGAGTGGGAAATAGTGGTTGATGAAAGCGGCTCGCATCTCCTCCCACGTAGTGATCGATCTGGGCGGCAACATATCCAACCAGTCCTTCGCCCTGAACTTGAGCGAGAACGGAAACAGCATAAGCTTAATTGCGTCGCCCGGGACCCCGTTGATCTTGATGGTATCGGTCACCGTCAAGAACGCCTTCAGGTGGGAATAGGGGTCGTCGTCGGGATTGCCCTCGAACTGGGCCGTCTGGAAAATCATCTGAAGCCAGGAGCGCTTCAGTTCGAAGTTGTTGTTCTCTATCGGCGGGATGACGATCGCCGATTCAGTACCGCCTAGCGCGGCATTTTTGAGGAGGTCTTGAAGTGTTGGCTCCTCCTCCGGAACGTTGTGGACGGGCACTCGATGGTCCGCCATGTCTACTACTGTATTGGGACTATCTACGGTGGTCTCTGCACGTGAGTTTTGGGTGGATTCCTGCGAACTATCCTCTGAATAGCTAACTAAACGGTCGTGAGAGCTAGTGGATGCTCCTTCGGTATCGTACTTTAGTTTCCTTCGTAACTTCCGCTCGAAATCTGGGTCTGCGTCAACGATGGGACCCGATGGATGGTTTCGGGTCATTCACCGCTGAATCGTACCTTCAATATGTGAAAACAAAAAAAAAGATTAGCAAAGGATAATAAAAACGTCGAAAAGATTACGATAGTACTAATGACGCAGGAAACAAATAACGCAAATAACACAAATAACGCAAATAGTAATAGCAAATAAAGACGTCAAATAGAAGTGGCTAAATTACCGAACTACGGCGTTCCTAATATCAATCTATCCCCGGCAACGGCGCCAAAACTTGATCGAGACGTGGTGTGTGGATGAAAATGTGCGACAAGTAATAAATAAAACGTATACTAAATTACTATCACCGACGTGCGATAGGCAGTGAACCTATCGTTTTTAGTGCAGTAGAGTGAGTAGACGAGTATCGAACACGAGGAATAAATCAAGTACTAGTAATTACCTATCGACTCGATATTTAGCCTAAATAAAATACGCAGATTTTGATGACTTAACCTAACACTTACCCCTAAATCGACTAGAAATTCAAAGGACACGTTAAACTGGTACGAAGCTTTCAGATAATAAAAAGTGCTCGGGATTCGAATCCCGCTAGGTATTATTGGCTAAGACAATGAACTATCGCTCCTACGTGATTCTGACTAGATCGCAGTAATTTTCCTGCCCGCTCGCGAGTTTGCTGTCGCCCTAAACGCTCGCGGGGATCTAAAATTCATTAATTACTAACGGCGAGGATCGAGTATTTGCTTTCGCCCTATACTCGAATCCTATCTTCTACGAATGGCCTAATCGTTATTTAGCTGTCGCCCTAAACGATTTTCCAAACAATTACTTTAACACATAGACATATTAAAGCAACGAAACAATTTCATAGAACGATAAATAGTCAAAACACATAGTCACGATAATTAAAAGTCTTAACTACGAAATATCCTAGCGTTCATCTAATCCCAAACACAAAGGGAATTAGCTACGCATAATAGAAGGAAAAACAACTAAGGAAATAGAAATTAAGAGAAAAGAACTCATAATCGTTGAAAGCTCGGGTAGATCTTTGTTCTTCGTTCACGTTTGCGTAGAACCCGTCTCTTGCGCTCCGGGGCGTGATTCTGCGTTCTTTCGTGCTATTTTTCGTCTCTAGAGGGTTTTGGATTTGTATCTGGTCGAAGTCCCTCTTTCTGAGTCGAATTTGGGCTTTTATACTAAATTTCGCTCGGGTCACGGCCTGGGACATGAGATGTCACGGCCGTGACCATCACCGACTCTACGCGAGAATACGAAACCATGCGTCACGGCCAAGTGCATCGATGGTCACGGCCGTGACCATCATCAGTGGGCTTCTCTGCCTAGCGTCACGGCCAGACGCATTAAGCGTCACGGCCGTGACCATCATCAGCGTAGTACTCTGCCTCGCGTCACGGCCAGACGCATTAAGCGTCACGGCCGTGACCATCATCAGCGCCCCGCTCTCTCGCTCACTGTCCCTCGTCACGGCCGTGACGCGTAATGCGTCTGGCCGTGACCGAGGGCAGTTTCGCCCTTTTTCGCGCCGTTTTGCTCCGTTTTCGCTCCTTTTCGCCCGAAACTCGTCCTAAGCTCCTTTAATATCAAAATAGGTGTAAATATGTTGAATAAATGCACAAAGTGATTGCTAAACCTATGTTATACCCTAATAAAGTACTACGATAAACGCACTAAAATGCGTTTATCACCTACGCTAGCATAGCTCTGTCGCTCCTTCCTGGATCGCTCCTCCTGTCTCAATAAATATAACCAACGGCATACCACACCGCCATGGTGCCATAGAAGTAGCTGAATCAAATGTGAGTCGACATCAAATGTCACATCAACAAATATCATTCGCTTTCAAGTGATAACACAGTGCATGCTCACTTTTCAAAATCTCCCAAATGATTCGTGCATGCACATGTTCATGCCACGTGAATAATGTTGTAACTACTTACCTTGTAGACGCATATAACATAAATTCACGTAACAGTGAAGTCTCTATAGTCACGTAAGTCAATCGCATGTGTTGTAGTTGAATTTCCCACTTAGCTGTCGTCGTGAATTTATTTACTAACTCTGGTGAATTTCCTAGTGTTACCCTTAGACAGGAAAGTATTATAATACCACTGAATGGTCTAGCTATAATGGTTTTCGAATTATCTAAGTGTCTAAAATTGCATGCTTCGAAAATATGTATTGAAAATTATATAGGTTTGAAATTTTGTTCGAAAATTACTTAAGTTCAAAAATCAGTTTGGAGAATTTGATTTGAAATTCAAGTGAGTTCGAACATTGGTTCGAAATTGGGTTCGAAAATTGTTTAAGTTCGAAAATCTGCTTTAGAAATGATAAGTTTCGAAATTCGGTTTGAAATTCAATTTAGTTCGAAAATTTCTTTCGAAAATAATTGGATTCAAAATTTAGTTCGAAAAGTGCCTAGTTCGAAAATTAAACTGGTTTTGAAATTTTAGTTTCGAAAATAATTAAACCCGGTTGCGAAAATAAGTTTCAAAATTCCTTTCGAAAATTTCACTCGAAAGCGACTGATTTCAAAATTGATTTTGGCCTGTGAAAATTAGTAATACGACCGGTCTTTCGAAAATTATTTTCGAATGTCATGCTTCGGAAAATCGACCTCTTTCGAAAAATTTTCGAAAAACCTTCGAAAGTTGACCTATTGCGAAAACTAAACCTTTAGAAAATCATACATGCGAAAAACATAATTTCATTCGAAATTCTAAAAACCTTCGATCAATATAACACTTTCAAGAACATGTCTTCAAACTAAACTTCAAACACACTCAAATTTTAACTTTCGAAAATTAAAACTTATGTAAACACGAGCATATGCAATTTTCGTGTTTACTAATCCTCCTAACATGCTAAGACATGAATAAAAACGTAAAACCATGGTAAGAAATTATACCATCTCCAAGCTTAGAGATGATTTCTGTTCGTGTTCTTCATTTCCTCCCTACTTGAGTTTTCGAAAGTTTGCAAATGAGATGTTTCCGTGTTTCTTAATTCTTATCTTATGTTTGGGTGTAAAGATGAATAAATGACATCGATGGTTACTTTATTAATACTTATCTTAACTCTAAGTAACATATATTATTTTATTACTATTGTGGTTTCCTCCTCAACTAAGTTTTCGAAATAAGGTTTCGAAAATTCGAAAATCTCTCCACACAATTTCGCAACATCTATTCTTTCGAAATTCCTATACTTCAAATTTCTTCTTTCGATAATCCTACGCACCCTTCCTTTATTCGAAAATCGTTCACTTCTAACTTTTATTTTTTGAAAATCATTCTTTCGAAAATCTAGATTTCGATCCCTTTCACCCTTTCGAAAATTTTCTACCTTAATAAGTCCCACATCTAACTTCCTGAAAAGTTAGATAACACATAAGCACATAATTGATTAAACACAGAATGTGAAATCACGTAAACACATAATATGCATGCAAATTTACGGCCAACTTACTCGTGGGACCCGGGTATTACACCCAGGCCTCACGGCCAAGCCCATGGCCTTTTGAGGCCGTGGCCACTCCCACGGCCAAGCCCCATCTCTGCCACGGCCATGGCCAATAGGGCAGGGGATTGGCCAGCCCCTACCTTGAGCCACGGGCCAGCCCCTACCTAGGCCGTGGCTAGGGCCATGTCCATGGGCCCATGTGCTCATGGTCGTGGGTACTTTGTTTTGGTTCGATTTACATCGTTTTTCCGTCGTTTCGTTTCGGGAATCTAAGTCCATGTAAATACTGGTTCTAAAACTCATATTTAACACTTATTAACGACTCTAAGCCCGTTAAATAAATATACATCTCTCTTTGTTTGATATTGTCTCAGTGATCCTTTTAAGCCCGACTCTCTTGGTTCGTCTCAACTCGCAAGGGAGGAATCCAAGAATTAGGTAAGCACCTAGCCAATCTTGTGGTACCAAATAGATCCCGTGTTGAGTACGATCTTCGTATTTTACGATCCGACTACAGATCGTCGTACTACGTATAGACCATTCACTTATGTCCCTCGAGTATATGGTTATGTCAAACTCACTAACCCGACACTATGACTAATTCGTGATGAAGAAATTACTAATTTACACTACACGTCCCACGTGAGTTAGTTTATTACTCCGGCCAGATATTTTGTAATTTCTCATCCCCGAAGATGCGCATGGGACATATGTCACGATTATTAGCGAGACAATGAATCCCTCATGACTGTCAATGCCCAACAGTTGCACTTCATTGTCAAGACCTCATGTCGCCGCTGACCCATGTTCTTCCTCGAACAAGGAGGCCTAGCAAACTAGTGATAAGTTAGGACCCAAAGCCAACTCTGTCAAATGACCTTGGTCCACGTATACTACTATAGTCAATCGATCGATCATTGACACTCAGCGAGTAATTATCCATGTGATCGTCGATTATGAAAGAACAAGTTAGGTGTGGCATCCAAGAATTGTACAAATTGAGATATGGAATTCCAGATAGTCCAATTGCTCCACAAATAGTTAGTGGTGGTTCTTCCTTGTTTATTGCTACAAATGCCACATATTTGTTTGATGAAATAAGGAAGAAAAATAGAGACAAAAAAAGTGATCGTGTGAAGTCGGAATTGGATTAATATTTAACCAAGATATGGAGGAAATTGATATACTTAAGTGGTGGAAATTGAATTCTCATCATTTCCCGGTGCTTTCTAAAATGCCTCAAGATTTTTGGCCTAGAGCTGAAAGTTTGGGCGGGCCAGCCCGACCGGCCCTGATTGAGCGGGCTGCCGATTGTAGCGGGCTGGGTCCGGTGGCCCGACGTTATACGGGCCAATGAATTCTAGGCCCTGGCCCAAAGAACAGTGGGCCGGGCCAACCCGCCCTAGCCCATCGGGCTAATTTTTTTAACTTCTAAAATTTATTTTGAAACATTCTTTTAATTACCCTTCAACTTAATATGCCATAACACAAAGCTCATGCTAATTCAAGAAATAAACAAAAAAGTAAATAGAGTGTTTCATTCATCAAACATATGTAGCAAAGCAAAAGCCATTTAGCTCACTGTCCCAATTCACTGATACTAAAACATGATAAAAGAGAACACTAGTCAATTGACTAACATTAAAACATGACAACCCGGCCCTAGCCCATCGGGCCTGATTTTTTTAAACTTCTAAAATTTATTTTGAAACATTCTTTTAATTACCCTTCAACTTATATGCCATAACACAAAGCTCATGCTAATTCAAGAAATAAACAAAAAAGTAAAGAGAGTGTTTCATTCATCAAACATATGTAGCAAAGCAAAAGCCATTTAGCTCACTGTCCCAATTCACTGATACTAAAACATGATAAAAGAGAACACTAGTCATTGACTAACATTAAAACATGACAAAGAGAACATAAATAGTCAATTATCAGTTGAACCTTGCAGAGATGTTCCTACTAGTTCTACTTCTGCATCTTCACCTGTACAATAAAACAATTGAATCAAAGTAGATTTTAAGCTGTATATATAACCTCAATACTTAAAGTAACAAAACAATAAATAAATATTAATACCTGAAGAGATTTTTGGCGACCCTCACATTCTAATACTAATTGGTGGCGGATTCGTAACGTAAATGGCGGAAGATCCGTCGGACAAAACCTTTTCGGAAATAAAACATATTATATCTAATATCATCTACATCGTCATCATTGTACACGGGTTGTACCTACAACACGTAAAACCCTGAGCTATTTGCTCAGTAGGTGAAATAATGCACGACATGCAACGTGCACTCAACCCTGACTCATCCCCAATACCAACACTTTCATCTCTTATATGAAAGTGTTCTAACCTCACCACGCAATGCACGCTCATCCTATCATTAGACCTCGTCTCAACCTAGATCTCATCTCAACCACAGGTCTCACCTCAACACTGGGCCCACAGGTATAGAACTAGGCACCTCGCAACCCATTAAGGAAGGAGTCAAGAGATCAGCTCGCGGGCAGCCCCCGGCTCTCTCCCGAGACGTCTAGCTGCCCCACCGATGCCTACGCTGGTAGCGTCCTCCCTGAGCAAACTCTATCAGGTCGGCTCTTCCGCCAAAAGACCCTCTTCAGAAGTTTATAATGTCAAAATGTCAAAATGTACAGTTTATAATGTCAAAATATTAAATATATGTGAAGCACATAATTCACGAAATCGCATAATTCATCAATTCACATAAGTCACTAACCCACATAATCATGTAAGCACATAAGTATCACATAATAATTCACATAACCAATTACGTGCAGTATGTACATTTCACCTACAAAACACATACACATATATTCACATAAAAGGGTACGTGTCGTAGATGAAGGTTTCACCTACCTGTCCTCCAGATATAATCAAATACGAACCCGGTGGAGTCCCTAACTGTCGATCCTCTGAATAAATAAATATTATCAGTATGGTGTTGAAATTAAACGGTTATATTGAAATAAATTTCGACTATACTAGTCTACTATATTTCTAGATCATTCGAGTTCTATTCTAGGTTAGGCTCATGTTGAATTGTAACATATAGAGCTCGATTCTTTAAATCCTAGAATTGCTCGATTGCATAGCCTTCGAATCGCCGATTCCTAACATGCTTAGACTTTATTTCGTTCGGCTCTTCTAAGCTTTTAATCTTCAAGTATTTGCCCGATTGTCACTCATTGAATCGCCCGATTACAGCATGTGTCTACATGAGTTTCGCCGAGCATTCTATCGCCCGATTTGTCATGACTTAATTCCGATTTCGTCGAGGGGTTACTTGAGGTACAAATCACCCAATTCCTTGTGGAATAGACACAAGTTTCGATCGAAACTAGTGCTAACTCATTCAAGAATCGCCCGACTTGTCATGCTTTAATCATGGTTTCGCCGAGTGGCTTCACGTCGACCGATTCCTTCCAAATCACCCGATTGGTTGCATCCAACATTTACAATCGCCGAGTGGTTATATCATCCACAACGTCCGACCATTTGGCTCTCAATTGCCCAAATCCTTATGCCCTTGAGTCGCCCGACTCTTAGGTTGGATTTCTAATTCGTCCAATCACTAACTAGTGTAAACCTTACATACATTATTCATTCGGTCGATTTCTAGATTCACCAAGTGTCCTAATTGGCCGATTCCTTGTAGGTTTGATCATATATATAAATATATTACGGCTAAAGTTTACTAACTAGAACTCATTCGCCAATTGACCATACCTGAATCCCCAATTCGCCGAGAACTTTTCTTAAGTTAAACTCATCTAATATTATATGCATGCGTCGTCCGAAAGCTCATATAAGTTTCTAATTTCAAACTTTAATCGAACTGTTTTCACCTTACCTTTTATTCCCTAAGATGTGCTAATGATTTTATTCCATCCAAAAGCTTGCATATTCTAAAGATTCTTCTACCCTAAAATCGTTACTTCTATTCGAAAGTTACTATGTTCTTGAAGTTCTAATTCCTAAAAATATATATTACACTATCCGAAAATTACTTAGGTAAATAGGAATATCCGAACTAAATTCAACTTCATAGTCTTCAGCATAGGCACTCCCTAATCTGAATAAATAAGTTAACATGACTTTAAATTCAACTAAGATTTCTACCACCTATCATACCCGAAAGCTCCATGCATTTCATTAATCCCTAGAGATATAATAATTAAAGAACCTAACTCACGAAAAATGATATACTTACCAAAAGCCGCACTTAAAGGTTTTATGAATATCCTTTGTTTGATAAGCTCTCTTTTGGTTGTTCTTCTCCTTACCTTAACGAGGGTTTTCTCTCCCTTTCGTTATAAAGATTTTCCTCCCACTCTCGTTTCCCTAATGTCCTTTTTGATCGACTTGATAAGGATTAAAGTATAAAAGTATGTGCATGAAATGACTAGGAGGTGACTCAGTTATTCCCCTTGCATTAAGAAATCATTTCATGACTCTTAGTTATTCGTAATTATCATCTTACTAACCCCATAATCGGTCGAAGTTACTTTCACAGATTTTGACTTATTTCCTACATTGAAATCGCCCGCATTCAGTCTCTAAATTGATTACCCAAAATTATTTTACAATCACCCGATTAAAACCCTATTACTCGGCGAAAGGTAACACATACATATGTTGTGATCGGCCGACACTACTCTCCCAAGGGTTATTTAACTTTTACACCTTAGTCGTCCGATCTTAATCTTTATATTAGTCAATTATATCATGATCGATCGATTTTTACTCAAACCTTATCTTATTTTATCCGAGACTTTCTAAGGTCTGATTTCCAAAATTTGCCCAAGTCCTAATATCAACACATAAGGCATAGATCATGTAGCACATATATAGGAAGCACATATATAGGACTGTAAACATATAGTCACGTAAACACATAAATTGCACCTAGATTAGCATGTTCATAAATTCGGGGTATTATAAGATTGCTCTGAGTTCGTTAAATACGTACAACCAGTTACACGTACTAATAAGAGATTGCACAGTTTTGGAAGCAATGAATTCCTATACTTGTTCAAAATATGACCACCGATGCTAAAAGTCGACTCTGAAGCAAAAGTTGTAATTGGAATGCTCAAGATTTCCAATAAAGCTAATTTAGGATACCAATAACTATTACTTCCAATACTCTAAAACATCCATAAAACTAGCATCATCTCCATTTTCTAAATATAAATCAAGTTTAGACTTGCATTCTTGTGACGATTTTTGTTGTAATTCCTTACGAAAAGCCTGCAATATCACAAGCAAAGGATATAGTTATTAAAATGAATTATAACAAACTTCAGCAAACATTTTAACAATTACAAACAATAAACTTACAGCAAGAAGTGAAGTAGACTTAGTTGTCAAAGTCTTAGAATGATGTGAATAAGAAGCAGGCTCTTTCATTCCTTTTGTAGGATATGAATCAGGCGATTCTCCTAATTTTTCGTTAACAACAAATAATTTTTCAAAGCTTCTTTAACTTTGTGAACCTTCTTCTCATAAGATGTAGCTCCAACTGTTTGTAACAATATCTCAGAAACTGCAACTTTGTATTTGGATCAAGGACACATCCAAAATGCAAGAGTGAGAGAATAATCATCCCAATACTTATCGAATTTCCCCTTCATTTCTTTTACCATATTTGCGATTACATTGTCCGTAGATAGCTTTCTAAGCTTCAACTCAATACTTGCAACTTGCAAATAGAGCTTGGAAGTTGGATACTTTGACCCGGACATCATATTAGTGATCTCATAAAATGGTTCTAATAAATCGAAAAATTTTTCAGCTCTTTCCCGTTCCTCTCTGGTTGGACTAACAAAGAGTTTCTATTGATGTAGCATAATGCAGTAATTGCATTGCGATACTTGACAGCAGTCACAAGCATCAAGAATGTTGAATTCCATCTAGTAGGTACATCTGTCTTCAAGAAACTTCCATCAACATCTTCCAAGTTCTCGTCTTGAATACGTTTATGAAATTCTCTCATTCTTCCATCTGAAGATCTGACATATTTGACACAATCTCTAATTCTTTTCGACGTCATATCAAGCCACTTTTAATCCTTCGTGAACAATCAGATTCAGAATATGAGCACAACATCTTATATGAAGAAACTCGCCCACACATAACAAATTGTCTTGCAACTGAATATTTCTTTAAGAATCTCGACCATTTTATCATTAGAAGCAACATTATCCAATGTAATAGAAAAGATTCTTGAATCTGTTCGCCAAGCTTTCAACCTCATAATGTTTCTGGCTAAGAATTCCCCAGTATGAGCACCATCTAATTCAACAAATGCAAGCAATTCAGAATTCAACTTCCAGCTCTCGTCTACAAGCTGTGCTGACACAATCATGTATCCCTGTACAGTAACAGCCCTCCAAGCATCTGAAGTGAGAGAAATATGTCCACGAAGTGAAGCCAATAAATCCTTCACCTTTTCTTTTTCAGTAGTGTACACCTTCATGCAATCGCCTCTTACTGTTATTCTACTAATAGGCTTAAAATCAGGATTAAGAACTCTAAATGCATCATTCATTCCTTCATAGTCAGCAAAAGAAAATGGGAGATATAATTGCCTTGGACAATGCATCTCGAAATAGTTTTCCATGAAATTTCACTCTCTTCGAAGTTTGATTACCAACCAAAGCACCAACATCATGATACTTCGGAATTTCAGACAATTTTCAGCATGTGAGAAGTTCTACACTTGGATGCACAAGTCATCATTTTCTTACAATACTTGCACCTACACACTTCAACTCCATCGATTGAACCAAACCTATCAAAATGTTGCTATGCCTCATATCTCACCCTTCTTTTACCATATTTAGCGGAACCCTCGGAGCCCAATTTTTAGCAGGAGCTGTAGGAGGAGATGAATGCGAATTCAAGCCCATATTTCGGCTAGAAAATTCAGCAAGACCTGTGAAACATATAAATGTAAACGAAAATACAAAATATATATAAATGAGAAAACAAAACAAAAGAGAGAATATCCACAAAGCAAAACTCGTAGTGCTTTCCTCAATTTACAAGGTCACCCGTGGTGTAAAGCTCGCAGTGTACTGATATTAGGTTTATATTGAGGCTTTATGGAAGCTTGAGTTGGTTCGATTGAGCTAATGGAGAAGAAAACTGTACGGGAATATAAACATTATCAAGTTTAGGGTTTTAAGTTGAAGTTCAGTACGGCAATTAAGTCCACGGGCTAATTTAGCCAGAAACCCGATGGGCTTTTAGGCCAGCGGCCCACTGACCCGGCGGGCCGGATGGGTTGGGCCAATAGGCCCGATATGATTTTGGGCTACCCAAATCTAGGCCGAAACCCGATTTATTTTCGGGCCGGGCGGGCTGGCCCATGGGCTCAAGCCCAAACTTTCAGCTCTATTTTGGCCGTCCCGGTCTCTACGGTTGCTTCCGAGTCCACTTTAGTACGGGTAGTCGTGTGCATGTTTTTCGGAGTTCATTGTCCCCTAAATTGTGCAACCTCTGATTGTTTCCAATACTGGATTCTTATTTATTCGAAGCCAATAAAGCTAGAGGAAGACTTGAGCAAAATCGAGAACATCGAGAAGGGTACATTTTCATTTTACTTTATGCTTTACTTAATTTTACTATTTTGTTTGTTTATTATTGCTATTTTTTACAGAATTGGAGAGCAGGGGTGCCGATATATCGACAATTGGTATTTGATATATGAAATGTAATGTGGAGCATTTTTTACTATTTGATGTTGGAGCTTTGCTTGTTGATGGATGGTTGAACAACTTATTTTGTGTTGTACTATTTACGACGGTCTTGAACTTATTCTTAGCTCGGGTTATCGTATCGATTGTGTAAGGTTGGTATTGAACAACTAATTTGGTGAACTTATTTTATACTTGAACTTATTTATTGATGATGATGATGTTGACTTTATTTTTGTGTTGATTGTGTTGAAATTATTTTGTTTTTATGGTGTTGGATTTATTTTATGTTGATATTGATGAATTTATTTTAGGTTGATGATGTTTAAATTATTTTAAATTTAATGGTGTTTAATTTATTTTATTGTTGAAGAATTGAACTTAATTTAAGATTATTTAAATTAAAAAAATTAAAAAAATAAAATTAGAAAAAGACCCGAACCCGACACGCGGGTACTCGATGGGTTTCGGGTACCCGACTATCAGGCACCCGCATTTGATTGGGTCGGGATCGTATATCAAAATAAATACCCGATGTGATCGGGTACCCAACCCGAAAACCTCGAAAACCGAAATACCCGACCCGATCCCACCCCTAGTTTTATGTTGTTTTACTGCAAAAAAGCGGGTGGGGGAGAAATTTTTTCCCGTCCTTGACATCGCATGGATCTCTACTCCGTGGCGAATGAGATCATCTCTCATTGTATGTACTCATTAGTATGCCTTCCTTATTTGATATTTCTTATATTTTATTGTTCACATGAAAGAGCGATTAGTTTGTCATTCCTTATTTGGAATTTCTTAAATTTAAATAAAAGATAGAAAAAATATTATAGATAACTGAGACCATCCCATTTAAGAGAGAGAAATTTCGTGGCCAGTGGCAACGGGGCGGGTCTGAAGTGGGTTTGGCCGGCCCGGAATCCGCCCCGATTAATTTGTGATGGACCCGTGACCCGCCCCGCCCGAACCCATGTGAACCGGCTCTTGCGTAAACATTACTTTTTCTTTTCTTTTTTTAAAATTTTAAATTCTATTTTAATGGAAAAACAATAAAATATACAGATTATTGGAGCTTGGTAGGGTTTCAATCTAGCACCTCTACTCTAAGTGAGTATACCACCAACCCATTGTGTCACAAAGCTCTTTGTGAATATATTAACACTTCTCTACATTTGTAACCCAATATAAAAAATAAATTTAGATATAAAGTTATATTATTCGTGGCAGGTTTTTGGTTTAGGTTAGCAAGATCCGAGACCCATCCGGATAGAGTCTTTTAAGACCCATAACCCGCCCAATACTCGTATAATTAAAAAATTCCGCTTCATTCGGGCCGGGTCCTAACGGGTTCGGGTCTAGACCCGTCCCATTGCCATCCCTAGTGCCTCCCATGTGCACATAAGAATTTTTTCTGTATTTCGTTGGTTAGTTTCTCCTTTATATTTTAAGGATGATATGAAATTTTTTAATTATTTTAGTTTATTTAAACAATTATAATATTTAAATAATGGTTGCACTTCATCGTTTACTTAGCTTCAAATGATAGGATTTTGATCAACTATTGTAATGTTGTAATATAAAAATTCCACATGAGCAAGATATGTTAATTGATACATATAGGGGACATATAATGGGTGTGATCCCGTTCGATCCCTCGGGAAATCTTCGTAAATCATGCTTAATTTCTTTTTGAAAGTCTAATAGACGGTGGGGTAGATATTTCAAAGCAGTTTTAAGAAAATGAGAATATTAGGATTTATTATATCCTGAAGAGGACGATACGGTGGAGCTCCCCAACCCCTCCATTAATGGAAGGGGACAAGGGTTTTTGTGATTTGAGTTTTTAGATAGAAGTAAGAGCTTTGCTCATAGAGAGAGAAAAATGTCATTCCTATATTTGCGATGAAGTTTAGAAATTTAGTGTACGAGGTACCAAAAGACGAGTTGGGCCGAAGAGGTTGGAAATTGGGCCAAAGAGATCGTAGAGAATTCACTAGAATCTTAACAGCAATGAAATATATCTATTTAACAAGATTTATTTTCTTTATCTTTAGCTTAGTAGTTAGTCCGACTGATTTCTCCTTATAAATGTCTTAGAGCTTCATTAGAGGCATCAAATAAGATATTGGTTGTAACGAAGAATGAGTTCATCTTGAAATATTTTCTATAATTTCTAGTTTTATCTCGTAAGTTTGTCTTAACTCTAACAGGAGTCCACATCTCCACCAACTAAAGAAAATTTCCAAAATTTAACCGGTGTAGAGAGAAAAGACGGAATTTTTCATTGCAATTTGGGGTGGAAGCTCGCACTATTGTGAAGCATAATGTTGTGAGCCTTACATTATTAACACAACACAACTTTTAATATTTGGGGCATTTTTAATAAAATTTTAAAAGTGGATTCGATGTGGGTTTAACGTGATTCATAATACAATACACCTTTGTGAACGACACCAACCTAAAATTATATTCCCCACGTGAAAAAGGTAAGCAGATGCCTAATTCCTCCAAGATATTATTTAATTATTCCCCAACTACTACTTTAAATTTTATAAGGCTTCTCAATTACTCAAATCAAGCACACATGGCTACTAAATATTCGCAACATTTAAGATTTTATTGGCCGATATAACTTATTCCGACCGAGTAAATATAAATCTTCCACCTCTAGAAGCGAATACAAAAAGGTGACGAATATATCCAATATCTATGTGTGTATATCATTGTTTTAAAAAGCGTGAGATAGAGCGCTATCGCGTATTTTCGGGACAAAACGCGTCAACGCGTACGAAAATCGCGTTTTCCCTAAAAGCTTAAGCTATTTTACGCTTTTTTACGCGTTTTTACGTTTTCTTTACGCTTTTTGCGCTATTCTTGAAAATACTCGCGCTATTTGTGTATTGATCAAAATCAACTGTGTAATTCGTAAATTTACTCATAATAATGTGGTCATGTTAAGGCTAATTTGGGAATAGTAATACATCGATGAATTGTGTAATATGGTTAAAGTACAATTGAAAATATTAACCAATTTATATCCACAAGTCTTTCCATTATCCACAGAAAATTAATAGTTCAAAAAAATATTGTTATTTTATCTTTTAAAGTAATTTCACATAAATTTATATTAATATCTGATAATAAAGATTTGATAATTTGAAAACATAAATTTATTATATTAATTATTTAGTCTCATAACTACAATAATGACATAAAAAAAGGATCAACATAGCATATTTATATTTATTATATATTATATAAAATTTATTACATTATATATAGATTACCCGAAACACTCGCACGCTATTTACGCTACTCGCTACAGGCGCTAAAACGCGACAAACTACGCTATACGCTTTTTAAAACATTGGTGTGTATATGTTGGATGGCGGTAAATCTAGGGTTGGCAGTGGGGCGGGGATTCCCCGTCCCCGCGGGGATCCGCCCCGAACGGGGTGGGGAATCCCCGAGATTTTATCCCCCCGGGGCGGGGACGGGGAATGATTTTTCCCCGTGGGGATTCCCGTCCCGTCCCCGGACCCCCTTTTTATATACTATAATATATATAATATTAAATTATAATATAAATAAGAGTAGAAATAATATTATATATATTATATATATATATAATATATATAATATTAAATTATAATATAAATAAAAGTAGAAATAATATCAAATATAGATTACATAATATTAAATTAATACAAATAATATATAAAATTATAATTTATATAATATTTATAACAAAAATATATTCAAATTTATATATTGCGGGGACGGGGACGATTTCGTCCCCGAATGCATCGCGGGGACGGGGACGGGGATTAGATCCCCGCCCCGCCTCGCCCCATTGCCATCCCCGTAAATCACTTCGAAATATTATATGATTCGTTGTGTACTTTAGGTTGGTGTAGGTGAAAGCAGACAAACGATCTCGTTTCAATTTGTTGAGTTTAATTATAAATTTTATGGGCTTTCTCTGTTGAGCTATTTAGAATAAGGCCCAATAATATTCAGAGATATTAGCCCATTAAAGCCCAATGGATTATAGTCCTATACTATCCTAGGGTTTATTGCTTGATGTCCGTTCTTTTAACACCACGCGCGTCTTCAGCCACATTAGCTTAGCTCAAGTGTAAGCTCAATGAAAATGGTGCAGAGGCTCGCCTACAAATCAAGGCACAGCTATGCCACGAAGTCTAATCAGCACAGGATCGTCAAAACTCCTGGTAATTAGCTTTATTTATTCTTGATTAGGGGTTTATAGTGCATTTTATTAGACTGGAATCGATTGCTAAGATATTGTGTTTTCTTTGTGATGAAATAGGGGGAAAGCTGGTGTACCAGACAACCAAGAAGAGAGCAAGTGGACCAAAATGCCCAGTTACCGGAAAGAGGATTCAAGGGGTATGTATGGACATTCTACAACGTTTTTGCTTTTTTGGGTTTATAGTTCATTTGGTATGCTTTGTACTACAGTTGTTTCTATGTGGCATTGAGCACTGTGATTGTGATGAAAAAGGTTTGATTTGTTTTGGGTTTTTCAATCACCCTTCCTGCCAACCAGTTAAACGTTATGAAATGTGGCTTGTTTATGATTTGTATCTATTTGTTGTTCGACGATGGGCTGTTTTTGATGCGTATTCGATTTGTTAGATTGAGTAAGAACTTCTGGGTGATGTGATGACTGAGTACATTTCTTCATTAGCGTCTGATAGTGAAAATCTTTTGAACTTCCAACGCAACAATGGATTGTTAGAGGGTTGTTTGGTTTTATTCAATTATTCAGTCCGTTAGTTTTTAGGTTGATTTGCAGATGTTGTCATTGACTTTAAGTAGCAGAACAAACAGAAACTCTTATCTTCTTATTTCTGTTGGGATTGAGAAAATGGTTTTACCGCGCTTCTACTTTGTCACGTATGCATTCTAATTTCTTTTCCGTAAATGCCTGTTTTTAAACTACTCCAAGTCCAAGAATTGTCTTATTTTTGTGTACTGTCCATGTACTTGAATTTGCGGTGCTGATTTTACATTATTGGCAATTCCAAATGAATCTATCGATAATTTAGAAGCTTGAATGAATCCCTTATACCTAGAATTGGCACTGATGTTGTTCTTTCATGTAAATGTCGACAGATTCCACACTTGAGACCTGCTGAGTACAAGAGATCCAGATTATCCAGGAACCGAAGAACTGTCAACCGTGCATATGGTGGAGTATTATCTGGTGGTGCTGTTAGGGAAAGGTTCGGTTTGTTTCCTCTTCAGATTTACTTTCCACGTGAATGCTAACTAGTTGCTAAATCATCTCGTTATTAAGCGACGTTTATTCACAAGTTTATGCAACTGGGCCGTTTTGCCTCTGAGGCTAGGCAATACATATGCTTCTTGTAAAGATTTATGATCGTCATTGGCAACTTACTTAATAGGATCATTAGGGCCTTTCTGGTTGAAGAACAGAAGATCGTGAAGAAGGTGTTGAAGATACAAAAAGCCAAAGAAAAGCTTGCTGCTAAGAGTTGACAAAGTTATGGCAGTTTTGTGGAAAAACTGGAAATATTTCACGAAATATGAGGTTGCAAGATCTTGTTTGCCTTTCGTTGGATTTATTCGAAATGTTATATGACTCGGTGCTTCTTTACTTCAGTTTGTCGAGATCTCCGTGAGGTTCTGTGTTGACTGACTCTGCTAAGTAAAACACCAATTTCAAGTGTAATCTGTCGAGGTTGTATATGATACCGAAATCGGGCCATAGGCTCAAATTCGATAATGCTAACAAAGAATACTACTAGTTAAGGATTACAAATATTTTTTTTATCTTTGACAACAGAATTTAAACATTCTTTCGTAACAGCGAAGGTATGATCAAGATAGACAAGTCAAACTAGGACGTTGCCTCCCCACAATAACTAATAGAAAATTAAGGTAGAGCGAGGAAGCTAATATATAAACTGTAATAAAACATGATCGGTACAAAATCTAACTTATACAATTGGCTACACAATTTAACACTTGTTAGCTGAATGAGTGGTGGAATATAATCGCCCGCCAGGACAAGGAAGACTTCAATAACATGCATCATCATCGCTCATATTCGTGCTATTAATATTGAAAAATATCATAGACGTTGACTTCTTTTTTCCCCAGACATTATGATCAGACTCTATCATGACCGAGAATTCCTTGTTTTACGCCGTCGTTGTCGTTCAACGAGGCCACAAAGCTGTTGAAGTAGTACTGCTCTTGAAGCAGCTCTGATCCTCGAACACAATCTTCAATCATGGAAGATGCTGACATCATATTATCGCCAGCAAACAATAATAACGAGGAAGCATCTTCGATAACGACGGATTTCGCTGTGTCTTCAAGAACTGTACTTAATGATAATATGGAGCTTGGGTAACTGAGAAATCGATGTCTGCTGTAGTAGTCCATATTATGATCATCATGTACTTGATTAGTGTAACTGCATGGGCCAAGCAGTGCATTTGAACTAATTGCTTTGTCTGTTGATGTGGTTATTATGGGACCGAAATGGAAATCGCCACCAACAACATTATTAGGGTCTATCATCACAGTGTCCAAAATGTTATCGACGCCATTATTATTCAAAGCTGCAGATGTCCAAGAACCGTGTGATGATGATGAGAGAGCCCTTTGTGCATTCACATTTTTATTAGCTTTCTTGAAAATCTTACATATAGCCCATGCTTCCTACAATAATAAAACACACAAGTCAAACATGTTATCTACATTCGTAGAAAGAAAGAGAGAAAAAGAAAAGAAACTTACATTTGCAGGAATAATCTTATCATTTCTGTCCAGGAATTTATTATTATTCTTAGCTGAGTCCGAGCAGGTTGAAGGAACAAGACGAAATTCGTGCATCATCCAATCAGTTTTGACTCCTTTCACCGCTCGACCTCTGTAGAAAACGAGCGATTTCTTCAACCCAATGCACTTTGATCCTTGGGAAGAGTATACGGGCCTATCCGTGCCCGTCGCTTTCCAGAAGCCCGTTTCAGTCACACGGTTAGGCCTTGAACTGTTTCTATACTTTCTGTCCCTCGGACAATAAAAGTACCATTCTTTTTCTCCAGTTGCAGCCATGCCTTTTTATTACACGTGGGAACAACAAGAGACAAGTTTACTTAAGATGATAAAGGAGAAACTATTGCATTCAATCGAATCATTGCTGAGTTTGATAATGATATCTTACTTGGAAGATCCCAGGGATCATACTTGTAGATGTCAAGCTGCCTTATGATTTCAATAGCCAGTGGTTTACGTTGAACCTTTCTTCTCAGATAAAACCCTACAAGTTCTTGGTCGGAGGGATGAAATCTGAAGCCTGGCAGCATAATCTCATCATCTATGTTATTATTGTTCTTACCAATAACACCACTGATCTCCTCCATATACAGTACAGCTGAAACTTTTAACAACGTCTTTAGTTATATGTAATAATAAGAGGTAATATTGTGTGTCTTAAAACCAGAAACCCTAGTCGAGTAAGAACAAAGCGACCTTAAGAGCATCGCAGTAGTTAAATAAGAAACAAAGAGAGAGCTTTAAATGCCACCACGAGAGGAGTCTGCCTCCGTAGGAACAGCCGGCTTTTATGGTGGCTTAATTGAAGTCCATAGTTTAATTAATTATTTATATGTTTTTAGGCGAGGATTAATCTTAATTTCAGGTCGTCGGAAGACTAGCGAGAAAATAAAGACAAAGCTCAAGTCAAAAAAATTTGTTTACACGTGTAAAGACGACTACTTGTTTTACTATTTCGATTCATACATGTAAATAGTTCAAGTCCAATTTTTAGGAATCTCAAGTAAAAATAGTTCGTCCAATTTTTAGGAATCTCAAGTAAACGTAATAAGTCTCCAATTGACGTGACAGTGCTGTGACTATAGTTTATGCCTATTCTTGATATTAATAGTTTATATATCAAGTTTGATCGTTGTTTAAGCTTTCAAAAGATAAGTTTATTTAATTGTGTTTGACCATTAGCACCTTCCAAGGGTAAAGCTCAAACTTATATTCAGCTGTCAAATTCTAAGATAATGTGTTCTCTTTTCTAATATTTAGAATTGTAATTAACTTTTGATTGGGGTCAGTGTCTCAGGATCCAAAAATGCTCTTTTATATTTCATTCCACATCTTCTATTCTCACTGACTTGTCAGATATCTGACTAAGTTTCTGACGTTAACAATAACATACTGCAGAATAGATAATAGGGTTTTTGTCATAGAGTGAGTTTCAAGAGTATATATTATGAAAACCTCCTAAATATATTCCAGGATTTGAATAGGGCCATATTAATGACATCATTTTAATCCGCCATATATTTCACTATCAAGATGGAAACATACACACATAATATATACATAAAAATGCACCCACCAAAGGTGGCGTGCAGTGGGGCCCATTTCATTGCTACTATAGATGGAGAGCCCCATTTCATTGCTACTATAGATGGAGAGCCCCCATTTCATTTCATCGCTACAATAGATGGAGAGCCCCATTCATTGCTACTATAGATGGAGAGTCATTGCAACTATAGTGGGGCCACAGATATATTCGTGACTTTATACACTTTAATCCAGTTCTTAATATAAATTTTAGCAAATTAAATATATAAATTTTAGCAAATTAAATATCCATGTATGTTTACATTAACTCCCTTATTTCATAATTCAGCTTAGAGACGATAAACATTAATTAACGCAATGCTCTCGATTTAACCACGGGTACTTGACACGTTTTGGTTTCCCAGAAAAAGAAACGAAGAAACCGAAAATGAAAAAGCGAAAGTATAGTAATGGGCTGCTAATGTTAAATAATTAATTGTACGTAAATAATATATGTCTTACCTGCGTAGACTTTTCATTTAGTGTATCTAAATAAAGATCCTATGCTAATCCTTAAAGTAATTGATTTGTCTTTTTTGGAGAGGCACAAGTCAATACTTTATTATCTTGGATGATGTAGCCTGTTTGGAAATTAAGGGCATGGGTTTCCTCAAAGTTCAATTCTGCTACTTGAATGCAAAAATTGTGTACCCTTATCTTTCTTCTCTTCAAGTCGGCATGAAAATTTGAATTTCTTGCTATAACACCAAAATTTCGAAGATCATTTAGTTAGACCAATATATATAATTGGTCGTACCATAGATTTTCCAAATTCTACGTCTTCAATGTGGAAGGCA
The DNA here is from genome assembly GCA_027422505.1 of Craterostigma plantagineum. Classification (NCBI taxonomy): domain Eukaryota; kingdom Viridiplantae; phylum Streptophyta; class Magnoliopsida; order Lamiales; family Linderniaceae; genus Craterostigma; species Craterostigma plantagineum. Next base: position 52,290 of record JAPQWV010001103.1, read on the forward strand.
ATTTAATGTGATGGTTTTCTGTTTTCTTCTTATTTACTTTTATCTCACTGAGTCAAATGCCAGAAGACTTGGGAAACTCAAACTATAGCAAACTCCAAAAACCAAACTCTCGTTTGAATACTTTCTTGTCTGTTGTTGGACCTAGGTTTTTGCTTACCAAACGTGTAATGTGAAAAATTGTGTCGATAAGGCATCCGAGGCCAAATCAAAAAGTTAGTTAATTATTGAAGAATGACTTAATGATTTGGTTCTAGTATTGTTTATAGGCATCCTTTCGATAGTGACTAACAAAACTACTAGGCACTGTGTGTAAATTACTACAAACCTAGGCATAATTTTTTTCTATTTTATTTTCTTAATTTCTTTATTGCTTCTACTATTTATGAATTTTTTTTATTAATTGTATAAATAATTGGGGAGTTCATAGTTAGCTTAACCAGTCGAACCGGATACAGAAATTTTCGGTTCGCATAGCATACATAATTTCGATTTTATATTTACTATCTAATATTTTCAACCTACGATTTTGAAACTAAAAACTAATTTTTATTAATTTAAATATAATATAAGAAATTATATCAATATAATATTAGACATTAGTTCATTTTATTTTTTTAGAAAAGTTGGCTTTAGTCGCTTATCTTAACCGAACTGAGAAATTTCGATAAATAGCAAAATCAAACCAAAAAATTTGGTTCGGTATATGGTTTTAAAAATTCCAATGGAAAATTTTAGTTTAGACCAATTCGGCCTAAATTTGATATATTAAATAACATATTAATTTAAGTTATGTAATATAGTTAGTGGTTTTAGTTCTAGTTTTGATTTCGCTAGAATTGATTAACTTCTTTGGGCCATCGAATCGATTTGGGTTCTTGAAACTATTTATAATTTGCATCGATTTCTATAAATAAAATGAATGAAAAGTAACCTAATACGGCATAATATTTGAAATAAAAAAAGCTAACTAATGTAGTTGTATGTTTAATTTATTTTTCATTTATACGGATAGTATCGAACATCAATTTCATTTTTGTCTTTAATTTGATTATAAAAACAATTCATAATAAGAAAGTAGAATAAAAATATGACATTTATTGATCTTTTTTGTCTATAATAAAATTAATTCAGAAAAAAACATAAACAAAAGAATGCCTATTTTTGAAATAAAATAGACACAATGCCTATTTTTGTAATGACACTTGGTAAAGTGCCTACTTTTGTAATTAACTCGAGATGCAATGTAACTTAATAGTCAACAAAAAAAAAGTAGGGGTTCGAGGTATCATCACGAAACGATCTAAGCGTTAGTTATATGTATTGCCATGGCGTCGTGACGTTATGTTCTTCGTAGAACATTTGCGATTGATGCATGAGGCATGAAATTATTGTTGAAGATGAAGCGAGGAAGCGCCTAACTATTGAAACTATTCGGATTTATTTAATAATTTTAAATTAGATTTTTCAATATTTCTTTCAATCTTGTATGTTTCATATATATATATTTTTTACTTGATAGGTTTAGGAAATGGTAAAAAACCAAACGAAAAATTTGAAATAGTTAGCCATATCATTGGTTGCAAGATAAAAGGCTAATTTGCATTGATTATCTTGAATGTAAAATCCTAATAAGGTGTTGGAAATCGATATTTATTTAGTGGGTTGAGGGTGAATTGCTAAAATTTATTTATTACGAAATTTATTACCTTACTAAATTTAATGGATAAAATAAATCCATTTGCTTCTTTAATTAGGATGTAGCGAGCAATCTATTTAATTTAACAAGATACATTTGGTTAAGCAAGTTAATTTGACGCAATTAAATATATGAATGCAATAATTAAATACTAGTACATTTAAGCACACTCTATGCGCGTGCATAGAATATAATTATATTTACGTTACTATAATTTATTTATTATTTTTAATGTCTAATAGAAAATATAATTTTTAACTATATAAAAGAAAAATAGTGTTTAGGGAGATAAGTATAATAAAAAATATAAAAGTGATATGAAAATTACTAAAATATTAAATAAAAAATACAGGGACTAAATTACAAATAAATGACAGACCAAATGTGACAGTTTATAGCCACCCACACCCTTTATATATACTAGTATGTGTTCAAATATGTTAAATATTTGTTATACTTCGAAAATTTTCTATCATTAATAAAGTAATTTAAACAATAAAATTTAACTTGGGGATAATTTTGTAATAAATGAAAATATCAGGGATAATTAACTTAATTAAGGGTAAAAATTGTAAAAAATCATTTAAATTGACGGACCAAAATTTATAATAGAATAGATACACGAGTAGATTAGATGATCATAGGTAGACGTGGGCTTTGGGCCGGTCCAACCCGGAACCGGCCCAAAACCGGCCCGCTAACTCGGCCCAAAACCGGAACCGGTAGAACCGGTTCTGGAACCGGTAACCGGCCCATTTAAATTGGGCTGGGCCGGTTAGCGGCCGTGGAACAGCGGATCACCGGTTCCGGTTCCCGGATCCGGGTCCGCGGTTCCGGTTCCGGTTCCGAACCGGAACCGGAACCGGCCCAACGGCTATATAGCCGTTGGGCCAACGTCACTTTGTTATTATTTTTTTTTTAATTTTTAAACACTGTAAAATTACAGTTTTAACCCAAACGAAAAATCTATAAATACCACCTCATTTTAACCATTTTAACTCACAATTACATCCAAATCTCTTCCAAACTCTCTCAAAAAGCTCTCAAAAAAATCATCCTATTAATATTTAATATTATTAACACTAATAATTATTTTATTTACACTACACTACTACACTACACACACTCACTTATTTCATTATTACAAATAATTGAATTATTATTTTACACTAATGGCGTCGTCATCGAGAAATCCTAACCCTCGTGACGAAGATGTTTTTATGATTTTAGGTCACGCCGACACATTTCGGGGAAATGCCGACACCGACGATGAGACCGATGCACCGGAAACGAATCCGACGGTGGCGACCGACGAGGGACCGAGCCAAGCTTCTACGGCGACGACAAGAAGGAAGCAACAACCGCGTGGTCGGCGGTCTAAGGTATGATTTTTTCGACTTAGAAATGGATAAAAATAATCCCACTTCAGGTACCGCTTATTGCAAAATGTGCCGCCACCCCTACACAATTAAGACCGGACCGAATCAAGGTGGGACGGGCTCGCTGAAAAACACCTCCAGAGGGCGCATAACTTCGGGACGATCTAGAGCCGGTAGGAAACGAACCCCGACAACAACAAATAAACGTAAGTACGGGTAAGAATTTTGTTATTACTAGGGAAATTTCTAAAAAAGCATTAGTTAAATTCGTAGTATGTGTGAAGAACCCTTTTGCATTGCGGAAAGTGAAGGGTTTATCGAATTTACGAGTACGATACAACTCGGATTCCATAACGTGACCCGTAAAACCCTTAGGAAATATTTTTTAGAAACTTTTAAGGAATATCAAACTAGCTTAATTAGTCATTTAGCCAACATTACGTGTAGGATTAGTTTGACTACCGATATTTGGACTAATATTACGTCGCAATCTTATTTAGTCGTCACCGCCCATTGGATAGATGAAACATGGACCATGCAAAAACGTATTCTTTCCCTAGATCCCCTAGATTCGCAACATAATGCCACTACGATATCGAACTATGTGTTGGATGTCGTTATAAATATTGTATTCAAGATAAGATTATGTCTATCACCTTAGATAATGCTAGCGCGAACAACGTAGCGATAGGGATCCTTCGTAAGCAACTTAGGTTACCCTTAGACGGCAAATTATTACATGCTAGTGTGCTTGCCATATTATTAAATTGTGTGTGCAATGTGCTTTTGACGAAATTTTGGGAGATATTGTAGAAAAGTTTAAGGTAATAGGTAAGTTACTTCGGAAACGCCGCTTCGGAACATCGTGGAAGCAAACCGTCCTTGCCGCCGGCCTCACATACAAGAAGTTTCCGTTGCCAGTCCCGACTAGGTGGAACTCGTTGTACCACCTCCTCAGCACATTCATACGCTACAAGGACTTGTTGACGCCTTTTTGGAACGAGGTCGCAGTCGGCAACACCTCCAGGTATGAATTACGAGAACTTGATTGGGATATTGTAGGTTTGGTCGTGTCCATACTTGAAGTGTTCGCCGAGGCTACGGAGAAATTTTCCGGAGTTCACTACCCGACGTCCCCATTATTCGTCCCGAACCTCTTCGCGATGTGCTACAAGTTCGTGGAGCATCGCAACAATCCATACTTATGTAGTTTCATCCAAACCATGGAGGAGAAGTTCAAGAAGTATTGGGAAACCATCCCAACAGTACACGGTTTGTCGGCCTTACTCGACCCTAGTCGCGGTGTTGATACATTTGATATTTTTTCGAATATTATGCTCAGTTTCTTGGAAAGAAAGTGGACGACCAAAAGGCGTCAATACACGCTTCTCTCCAAGAACTTTTTTCTTTTTATGCAGCTGAGCAGGGACATAGTGTGGAGCAACCCGTACCAGCGAGGGAAGCCGGTTCGTCGGAAGGAGGCGGCGGCGCAATGGGACTACTACGAAGATTGAAGGCACAAAAGACGAAGACCAAAACGCGTGCGTCGGGGTCGAACACGAATGAGATCCAGCTCTACCTGAGCCACAACTTCCAGACTCCCGAAGACTTCGACGTTTTGGCCTGGTGGAAGTCGAACGCGACTCTTTATCCGACCCTCTCCGCCGTCGCTCGAGACGTTTTAGCTGTGCAAGCGTCTAGCGTCGCCTCCGAGTCCGCATTCTCTACCTCCGGGCGAATTATCGGCGACAGACGCGCGAGCCTTAACCCGACTTCCCTCGCAATGTTAACATTATTGAAGGATTGGTATTTGGCCGAATCGAAGAACCGACGGGAGAACGCCATCGACGAGTTCCATTCTTCCAGTTCCGACGAAGACGAAGAGGCCTCTAACATAGTTTTAGTTAATAGTCAAGTCGAATAAATTGTATTTTTATTTCGAATTTTTTTCCTTGTTTGTATTTTGTAACTTGTAAGTTTAGATTTATTTTTCTTTCTTTTATGTTTTATTTGTATTTTTTAGGTAGTTTTTTTATTATTTTTTTTTGTACTTTTCTTATCTTTTTTTTTTTTTTTGGAATAAAATTTTTGGATATTTTCTAAAGAATTTTTCCAAAGCAAAAAAAAAAAAATTAAACGGGCCGGTTACGGTTCTGGAACCGGAACCGGCCCAATAGAGGCCTGGGGGTTCTTATTATGGTGCTGGTCCGGTCCCTGGAAAATGGTCCCAGAACCGGAACCGGAACCGGAACCGGAACAGTGCCGGAACCGGTAGAACCGGCCCGGAACCGGCCCAAACCGGCCCAAAGCCCCCGTCTAATCATAGGGACTGAATGAAATAAATTCGTTTTGACTCGTCGAATTCAAATTAAGTTTGAACGGTCTTCTTCCACCACCTATAAATAAGGTTTTCATTCGCAGTTTGGAAAACGAACAGGTCCACATACAAAAAAAAACGAAGTGAGTCGAGTAGACATTTCATTTATATTGCATGCTAAGATACAATACCATGATTCGAATGCACATTGGGGGCAAGAGACAAATATGTTTTGACAAAATATCTGTCTTCGCAACCTCGAAATTTATAAAAAATACTCCGAATCCGACATCCTACATTCAGACCAACATATAGTGTTTCCACTCATTTACGACATCTCCAACTTCCTATAAATTTAGAGTTGCTATTGAAAAATTCCTTAATACGTTGGAAACAAATTACATAAAAAGTGATGCACTTCCTTCAAGGTTAACCTTTTAGGAAAAGTGGTCAATTCCTGAGTACGAATCCTCACGACCACCCATTTATTGGAATTACACGTCTAAGACTAGATAATAGAGAAATGAGCCTAAACGTGAGGAGGCATGTTGGAAATAAATTATATAAAATTAAAATTGATGCACTTCCTTCAAAGTTAACCTTTTGGAGAAAAGTCGTCACTCAACATAATCTATAGAGTTTAAGCAAGATCATTAAACTCTAACCTGTATTTCATTTCACAAAGATTGCTTGTATACAACATTATATATTATTTTATATTAGAAAAGTTAATAAATTATGGGTGATGTGGGGCTGTCCCAATCAAAGATATTTATGGGACATGTATGGATGTAAACGAAGTAACAAGAGATGTACGTGGTTCGAATCTTTACATATTCTATGTCCACGGGCGCTGCAGAACTTTCTTTCACTATACTTTACATATTACACACTCAACTAACTCACTTTTGCTCTTATGCACTAAAGATCAAACAAAAATTCTCATTACAGTAAAAGAGAGGAAGTTCTAAGTGTTTTCGTGTGTTGAATGATGATATCAGCGAAAATAGTTAAGTGCTTCCTTTATAGGAGCTCGCGCAGTTACATGAATTCACATCCCAGAATTCTTGGTGATGTGACCTATCCGGTTCGATGTACAGTAAACGCAATCCTGTCAGAACAGCTTTTCTGCAGCTGTCACAGTCTTGCACAGTGGTAACAGTGGCGCTGCCCACTCCTCAGCAGGCAAGTGGCATCCCACTTGACTTTCACTTCTCCATAAGATCTTCTCAACGATGGAGTCCTGTAGAAGTGTCTTCCCTTATGGGAGCTGCTTGGTGGCTTTGGAGGTCCCTGCAACTCCTTGTTCCTTTGTCACTTCCCTATCTCCTCAAATCGCATAATTCTAGCAAGTCTTGTCAACGACTAATCCCCTTTCTTACTTAATTTTTAAGCCTACCTAATTTCCATCCACTCACCTACTCTAATTTGTCTTTTGGAACAAAGTAAATTAGAGTAAAACAATTTTAGAGGTAGGATTATCACCCTATATGGGAGCTTTATTATTCGTTACTGTTTATGGGGAGTTGCGCTGTTTGAATGGCAACGGTTCCTTGGCTTTCTGTCATTGTCTTCTCGAAAATCACTTTACTTATCACATCAGTTGTTGAACAGCTGCTGCCTCTTTATTACTTCTCAAAATTCAAAGGGCGACTTTCGGCACTTGTCAGATATTTTTCCTTTTCTCCCATTTTCCTATCTCATCGATTCCTCCTTCCATGGCGTCTTCATCTTCTGATTTAGCAAATCGTTCGCTATCCTCCGTGATTCCTCAGGATTCCGGGTCCTCTTCCACTATACCTCCCCCATAACCCCCTCTAATTCCATCCAAGTTCCCCGCACTAAAGGGTTGATAATAAAAAGAGCGGTTACCGTCTCGGGACTCGTTCGCACGCCAATCCTTCTAGTGCTTCTGGTGATGTTGCACCAGACAGTTTGCCTGTGAGGTCCAAGGATTTGGTTGTTCTCTTCGCCACCCTTCTTTTCACATTCTAGGGTTAAGCCTGAATCGGCTCTGTCCATTCCTCCATCGGCTTCGACAATTAAGTTTAAGGCATCTTCGTGCTCTCAAGTAGGCTTAGATTCTCTAGTTGTAGGTGATTTATCTTCTGGAGGTTTTTCGACGCTAGTTCCATCCCCCTCCGCCGATTTGGTCTTGTCCCAGTTTTATTTAAGCCCTATGGCTCTTTCTTCTATTTGGCTACTATATCCTCTGAAAAATACTGGCATGGTTACTATTTTTTCGTTGAATCTTCGGGGGAGTACGGGACTTTCCTTCAGGCTGGGTGGAAAAGGTTCCACCATGAAATCTGGGAGGTGTTCTTCCAGAATAAAAAGGCGTTAACTCTTTTGAACAAGCATTCGAAAGAACGTGGGCTTTTGAATCCTCTTCACTTGATTAATCACCCAGGGGCTCTTCATCACATCGGCTTCATCACTTCTCTTATCCCCATCCCCTTGCTGCCCGAGAGAGAGAGAGAGAGAAAAGGTGATGAGAGAAGAAAACTCTTAGGGGGTGTTTGTTTTGGGGTGATCCTCCAAAACATCACCGTAATCCTCTCGTCGCTTTATTATCACCAAGTTTGTTACCCTAGGTGATGAGTCGTCACCGTAATGATAGATCACCTAGGTGATGAAAATGGGGTGATATTCTACCTTTTGGATCACCTCAAAAAAGCTAGGTGATCTTACATCACCGTGATGGGTGATCTTTCAAATTTGTATTTGGACAACATTACCCCTTAATTTAACATTTATACCTAATATATCATTATTCATATTTTAAATTATATAATTAGATTAAATCTTAAAATAATATATTTAATAATAAATAATTTATATTGAATAACTATACAAAAAAACTTATATTAATTCTTAAAATATTAAACTCGACATTAAAATAGTAATCATTATTATGTAAATATCATATATATCACATAATTTATGTAATATTCGTAGGGTTAAATATGACATTTATGCAATATCATCCCAACCATCACCGTGATTAGACAAACACAATATTCTAATATCACATTGATATGCAAAATGAAATATCACCCTAAAACAAACACAGTAATGATATATCACCTTGATCCACATCACGGTGATATTCACATTACCGTGATGTGAGTATCACAGTGATGTTGGATCACTGGAAACAAACACCTCCTTAGTTTTTCTCTCTTGAGCTCAAATTTTGAAAATTAACTTCTCCTTCTTTTAGGATCTCGAAAATCCTATTTATACCACTTAGGATTTGTGAAAAATAGGTTGAGATGGTTGGAGAAAAATCCTCACACCTCCCCTTTACCAAGTCTTGAATTCAAAATTCAAACTTTATTTAATTAATTAAATTTCTAGTACATAATTTAAAATTCTCCAATAAATATATTTAATAATTAATAAAATTCGAAACTTATATATATATATATATATATCCGATATATATTTTATTTGATTCCAAATTAAATAATGTTATGTCTCTAAGACAATAATAAAGATCTAAATCTAATTCGAATCATATACTAAATATTAAATATCCAATATTTATTTCGAAAATATCTCGTGAGGTGACAAGACCATTTACCCATCACTAGTCAAACTTATTTTTGGCCGATCAGGGTTTTGGCCAATCCCCAAACCCTAATGTCTCAATCTAGGACCTAGCATTGTCTCTCTCTGATGATGATGTTTTGTCGGTTGCCCCTTTTATGCCCGACTCTCTTGGTTCGTCTCAACCGGCCTAGGAGGTATCTAGGAGTTCGGTATTCACCTATCCAGCCCCGTGGTACCGAAAAGATCCCAAGTTGAGCATCAAAAGTCAAGACTGCATTTCGCCGCTGATCCATACCACCGGCAAGACGAGCCTAGCAAACTAGTGACTAGTCAAGACCTCAAGACGAACCCTAAATTAACCATTTCGGTCAAAGGTTCACACAGACTACTACTGTCAATCGATCGATCAAGGACAATCCAAGTGTGTGATCGTTCGACGAGTCAGTGTCCAAATACAGATAATCCTCCGATTCATCTTGTATCATTGTCACGGGCTCCCACTTCCCAAGTGAACGGTTGAACAACCGTATTGGACCCATTGACAAACAAGTAATACTTGTCGATCCAGTGACCCTACTGGAGACTTAGACTTGTGGACTAATTTTAATATTAGAGTATCTTAGCTTACTGGTGAGCCTCTCTATTCCCACAGAAGCAGTAAGTGAACTGCCAATATTGGGTTTGATTAATTTGCCTTATTCACCCAGACTGCAATGTGAAATCTTTAGACTGATTAGTAATTTGCCTTTTAATTTATTTATCGAAAAATTAATTTTGAATAAAATCATTCCATTAATAGAAGTAATACATCACTAAACACTACACAATCACATTGTCCTCGTACTCTCAATCCTCGTACGACATCTAGGTCATATACCTCAACAATCTCTCACTCACATTAATGCCACCCGCTATCATATCTTAACCCCATTCTATCGAGGTGTCTATCGAGCAGTACTTGTGGTAGTGACTTCGTGAACGAGTCCGCTGCTTTCTCTGCAGAGGCGATTTTCTGCATGGCTATCGAGCCATTTTCAACAAACCCACGTAACACGTGGTATTTTCTCTCTTTTTGTTTGGATTTACTATGAGCACGTGATTCCTTAGCTTGTGCAATAGCACCAGTGTTGTCGCACCACAATGGCAGCAGGTACCACCCTTAGTTCCTCCAGGTACTTGCGTATCCAAACCCCTCCTTGGCTGCTTCTGAAGCTGCGATGTACTCTGCCTCACAGGTGGAATCAGCAATCGTGCTATGTTTGGAACTTATTCAAGACACTGCACCGCCGTTGAGCTTGAAGACAAAACTCGAAGTAGACTTTCGATCATGCACATCTGATTGGAAGTCCGAATTCGTATATCCATCTACTTCTAATTCTCCTAGGCCGTAAATCAGCATCAAGTCCTTAGTCCGGCTAAGGTACTTTAGGACTGTCTTTACTGCCGGTCAATGATCCTTACAAGGGTTAGCCTCAAACCTACTGACCATGCTCACAGCCTACGCTGTGTCCGATCACGTGCAAAGCATCGCGTACATCAGGCTATACCCACAGCTGAAGCATAGGGGACTCCACCCATCTCTTGTCTTTGTACCTCATTCTGAGGAGACATAGCATTTGACAGATGAATCCGATGCCTCATAGGTAGGAACCCTTTCTTAGAGTAATCCATCTTAAACCTTTTAAGGATTTTATCTAAGTAAAGGGCCTGGGACAAGCCTATTTACCTTTTTCCCTATCTCTAAATAGACAAATTCCTATAATATAGGTCGCTTCTCCCAGGTCTTTCATAGAGTTTCCACTTGAAAGCCAAGCTTTGACCTCTGAGAGCATCCTAATATCGTTCCTATCAAAAGGATATCATCTACGTACTATACTAGAAACGACACCTTACCCCCACTGGCCTTTCTGTAATCACAGGCTCATCTTCATTCTTAATGAATCCGTAGTACTTAACTACTTCATCGAACCGAATCTTCCAACTCCTTGAAGCCTGTTCCAGTCCATATATGGGTCGATTGAGTTTGCATACTTTTTGAGTATCTGCTTTCTGACGTAAAACCTTTGGACTGCTCCATATAGATTTCCTCTTGGAGGAATCTATTCAGGAAAGCGGTCTATCCGTCCATCTGCCAGATCTCATAGTCATTGTGTGCTGCGATCGCAAGCATGATTCGAATGTCATTGCGACAGGTGAGAATGTTTTCTCAAAGTCAGTTTCCTTTTTCTGACTACCCTTTTGCTACAAGCCTGGCTTTGTACGTCTCCACCTGTCCATCAGATCCAATATTTTTCTAGTAGACCCATTTATTGCCAATTGGTCTAAAACCATTAGGCAGGTCTACAAGAGTCTGAACCTGGTTTGTGTGCATCGAGTCCATTTCAGCCTACATAGCCTCAAGCCACTTGAGGGAGTCTGTACCAGCAATTGCCTGGTCGTGGGATCGTCCCCGACACCTCGCTCAGTCGCAGCATCCACATGCTCGACGTGTTCCATACCATATCTCTCAGGCATATGAGATATCCTACTGGACTTGCGCAATTGCGGCTGAGCCGGGTTTCTGGAACGTCGTCTAACGACTCTGGCATAGGAGTCGATTCGTCCTCTAACTCCCTTAGAGTTATTTCTCGTCCTTTACCGCCTTCGCCAACAAATTCTTTAGCGCATAAAGTGACAAACACCCTGTGTTCGTCTGGGACGTAGAAGTAATACCCCATTGAGTCCTCGGGGTATCGACGAATCTCGCCATTAATGATCTTGATTCAATCTTATCTGACATCAACTTTTTCACAAAGGCGGGACAATGCCAGACCCTGATGTGATTCAGACTTGCCTTACGATTATGCCAAGCCTCGTAAGGAATCCTGTCGGCAGAGCGGGTAGGTATCCTGTCCCACATCGAAATGGGTAGATCTGTGTAACTCACCATCGTCCGAACCATATCTAAAGTGTTCGGTTTCTCCATTCGGCCACACCATTCAATTGCAGCGTGCATGGCAGGGAAAACTGTATGTTGATGCCATTTTCTCTAAGAAATACATCAATCAAAGCTCATGTATTCACCGCCTCGATCTGATCGAATGACTTTAATGAACTTGCCATTTTGCTTCTCCACTAATGCTTTATACTCTTTGAACATTTCAAGAGCTTCGGACTTTTGTCTCATCAATAGACATTCCCGCGGGAGAAATCGTCCGTGAACGTTATGACGTAGCCGCAATTACCTCGAGCCGTTACTTTAAATGGTCCGCATACATCAGTGTGGACTAAACCCAACACTTCTGTGGCCCTAGTGAAAGTCCCATTGAAGGGAGACTTGGTCATTTTCCCTAAGATGCAAGACTGACAGGTAGTAATCGGGCGTATTCGCACTGTGATAATTGTCCTTTTCCATATGTTCAATCTTCACTTTGCTGCGGGACCTAGTCGTAGGTGCCTGATGTATCGATCGTTCGGCCCAACCGATGATTTGGTGATTGCATTTACAGTTTTACATTGTCTTTAAGTTGACGTAACATAAACCATTTGTTAACATCACACTTCCAACATTTTTATTTCTAAAATTAATATGCCAAAGATTATCAATAAGTCGAAACTCATAACCCAGTCTGCTCAAAAAAGGAATCGAGATAATGTTTTTAAGCCCCTTGGGCAAAACCAATACGACAGAAAGTTATAAACAATTTAATGACGATAAGACTAAAGTCTTTGATCCCACTGTGTAGCTGGTACACCATGTCCACTACTTACGTTGATCGAGACCTCGCTAGCTCGAAGCTTCCTACTTCGTTCTAGACCTTGATTCAAAAAACAAATGTGGACATTAGCCCCTGAGTCAAGTATCCTAGAAGTAGAATACACAGAACAATTAGCTTCAAAAACTTTTACCTGAGGCATCGGACGCCTCCAGCTTCGGATAGTCACGCTTCCAATGGCCCAATTGCTGGCAATGGAGGCACATATCCGTGGGCTTTGCGCCCGACCTCTCAACCTTCTTGGTCTTCGCCTTCTTGGCGACTCTACCTTAGCCACGCCTATCTTGTTCGACTTCATTTTCGATCCCTTGGACCTAGAAGTCGCAACAAGCATTTAGGCATCTTCGTTGAACCTTCAACCCACTTATCACGGAGTACAATCTCCTCATCAGTGGATTCAACTGTGAAATTAATAGGTTTGTCATCGTAACTAATAGAGAACAAAACAAAACTGCAGATAAACAGATATTTGGGATTTGTAATGTTTAATCAGACTAAATTAGGACTTTAAATTTTCGCTCCCACTATTTTTCTCGAAACCCATTCTCCCGTTGGGTATTTTGGAAACCTTGTTGAGTGGGTTCAGTGGCATTGAGTTCCCCGCACTACAACAAACTAGCCTCAACTTAACATCTTATTGGCTCGTTTGGTTAGCCGAGGTCCTGTCCCACACGTTTCTATTGCACAGAAGATTCAACGTCTTGGTCCTCAGCCGTAACTCGGAACATATTGAGAATGGCTGTCCAAGTCAACCTATCAACGTCCTGCTCACCTTCCACTTTTCCATGAATTTCATCACCCGTAGGATAACTCTTTGTTAGAGGTGAAGAGTGGTTGGTGAGCGGCAATTCATAATTGCATCCAAATCCATTCACGCAAAGGCGAGGGTTTTGGCGCCGTAACTCGGTCAACCGCAAACGTACCCCTAAATGATAGAAGACAATAGCCTAGCTCATTTACCCACTTGATATTAAAGGCTAACCTCGAGAGAATCCTCACAGTTTTAAGATGAGCACATTATGCACATTATCATGTTCGAAACCAAGACGCACATAATGGACTAATAGTAAACCTAGTTTCAACCTATTAAAGTAAATATGAAAGATCGGGGATATTTCTAGCTCTATCCTAACTGTACGAAACAATAAAACTCTGCATCTTCGGGCTTTGCTCGAACGGAGGATACCAGCTCGTTCGTTCGGGTTCCTCTCAATTGACTCTCGTACGGCCGCCATAACAAACTACAATAGCCTGTGAGGGGGAATCTATCCATAATAAAAACACTTGTTTTATCTAATAAAACTGTAAAGTACAACCCGAGGGGGACCGTGTACCCTAACATATCACCCGACAAAAAGAGAACTTAATCCCCAATCAATCACCACATTATTCAAATAACATGCATGACGACAAATTTAACACATTTCTGAGCCAAAATCGAATTTGGGCTTTTAAATGGGCCGGGCCAAGCTCTATGTAAGTTGGACCTTAGGATCACCTGGACCAGGCCTTCCTGGCCTGGTGGCGGGGCTGCTCGTCCTGTGCCGCGCAGCCAGCCCTGTCCGTGCGGGCTGCCTTGGCGCCGTGCGCGTCATGCGTATGGCTAGGACTTTCGGGGTTTTCAGGGCTTTTGTCATAGTCCCGTGACTTTAAGCAAGCCTATGGCTCCGATACCACTTTGGGAATCCCCGAGGGTCCCCAGACCCATGTTCTTTGAACGGCAAAGTTTAAAATTTTACGGGGTTTCCCGCCTATCCAAGATCGCTCGGTTACAAACACGAGAATGTAATGACAGAAAGAAATAAGAGATCGGCCATGATACCTCGTTGAAACCTCTCGACGACGGCTAGCTTGGAACCCTTCGAATCTCCGAGGCGTAGTGCCCCTGTCCAACGCCAAAAGCACACAAACGAGACTCCTTCTTTGACCAAGGTCGTCACGCCGGCACCTCACTAACGTCGCAGCTGTTCTTGCAAGTGCGGCTAGGCCATGAACGAGCTGCTTGCTGTCCCGAGAGAGAGTGCGAGAGAGAAGGTGGTGAGAGGAGATACTCTTAGTATTTCCTTTCTTGAGCTCATATTTCAAAAATAAGCTTCTTCTACCTTTAGGATCTCAAAATCTTATTTATACCACTTAGAATTGGCCAAAAATAGGTTGACGTGGTTAGAGAAAAAATCCTCACAGCTCCCCAATTACCAAGTCTTCGTTTTACCAAGTATTGAATTCAAAATTCAAACTTTATTCAATAAGTAAATATCTATTATATAATTTAACTAAATGCTATATTTAGTATATTTTAAATATATAATATCCAATAAATATATTTAATAATTTTCGAAATTTTATCTAATAAAATTCGAAACTTATATATAAATATATATATATATATATATATATGCGATATATATATTTTATTTAATTCCAAATTAAATAATGTTATTTCTAAGACAACAATAAAGATTTAAATCTAATTTAAATCATACTAGATACTAAAAATCCAATATTGTATTTCAGAAATATCTCATGAGGTAAAAAGACCATTTTACCCCTCACTAGTCAAACTTAGTATTTTTGGCCGATCAGGGTTTTGCCAAGCCCCAAACCTTAATGTCTCAATCTAGGACCTAGCCTTGTCTCTCTCTGATGATGACATTGTGTCGGTTGCCCTTTTTAAACCCAATTCTCTTGGTTCGTCTCAACTGGCCTAGGAGGTCTGTAGGAGTTCGGTATTGACCTAGCCAGCCCGTGGTACCGGACAGATCCCAGCTGAGCACGAATTTGATATAATCATAATTCACGAACCGACTGTAGATTTTCGTCATACGTATAAACCATTTACGTCTGTCCCGATCCAGTGAAAGTCACGCATAGTCAAACGTACAGAACTCGACTTTATGCGTTTATGTTTGTTAAAATACCTAAAATGCGCTCTACAAGTATCGCAAGTTAGTTATATGCTACGGTTAGAGACTTGGATAAATTCCCGCACATTAAACATGCCAAAGGACATTAACCTAGAATCTAATCGATACCGTAAATCCCCTCCGCGGTTCAACCGGCAATCGCATCGAAAAGTCAAGACCGCATTTCGCCGCTGGCCCATGCCATCGGCAAGACGGTCATAGCAAACTAGTGACAAGTCAAGATCTCAAGACCAACCCCAAGTTAACCCTTTCGGTCAAATGTTCACTACTACTACTACTCCTGCTACTGCTACTGCTACTGCTCCTCCTCCTCCTCCTCCTACTACTACTACTACCACCACCACCACCACCACCACCACCACCACCACCACCACTATTACAGTCAATCGATCGATCAAGGATGATCCAAGCATGTGATCGTTCGATTACGAGTTAATGTCCAAATACAGATAATCCCCTGATTCATCTTGTATCATTGTCATGGGCTCCCACTTCCCAAGTGAACGGTTGGCACAACCGTATTGGACCCATCGACAAACAAGTCATACTTGCCGATCCGGTCACCCTACTGGAGACTTAGACTTGTAGACTAATTTTAATATTGCAGTATCTAATCTTACTGGTGCCCCTCTCTGTCCTCGATTTTCCGCAATTTTCTCCATTCTCTATGTAAATAACCCAATACGGGTTCACAGTCAATTACATCTTCACCGTCGAGAGTAACGATCAGGTCGAAGAACACCATGCATTGATCTTACTCTCTTCCGAAATGTACTTTTGAAACACCAATAGGCATGTATTGAACGAAAAGAAGAACTAAATTCTCTATTTCACTTTGATGTGGAAACGTAATTGATGCGGGTACGACCCCGATCAACAAGATTTATGGTCCGGGAATTAAGGTAAGGGCCGGTTCGGATGAAGTCGTGGACAGGATATGCGAAATAGGACAGAAAATAGTAAGGAGACAGAGATTTACGTGGTTCGGACTCAGATGAATCCTACGTCCACGGGCCGCCGGAGAATATTCACTGCTAACGGAGGAGGTACACACTCAATCTCGCATTCCCTCATGTTTACAAGTGATTCTAAGTTCTAAACAGTAGAAAGAAGATAAAGAGAGGGAGAGAGAACATGTGTGTGTGTTCTTGGTGTGTTAGTGTTCGTGGGCGTGTGACTTATGGTGTAAAATGGATAAAAGACCCTTTTTATACTGTAGGGGCAGCTAGGGTTTCATACTGCTCTCCCTCGTCAGGTCTCCCGGTCGCTTCCTTAGCTCTCTCGATTACTTCATTTATTCCCTTCGGATAGCTCCATAGCTTCCTGGAATGTCTCCCTAGCTCCTCCCAATATCACCTTCGTACATTGCCTCTAGTCGAGCCTCGTACCTGGTCCTTGCCTCCTTCAGACCTAACCTCCTACTCTGTTCCTTGTGAGTTGTTAGGTCAGGAGGAATGCTGGATTGAAGGTCACCCTTATCATCCAGTCCCCCTACTCTGAGTTGCAATATGCTAAGTATTGCCGCTCGGAGTATTATTAAGAAAGCATTCATCCTCTCATGTCCTTAAATTTCTTCCGTCATTTTCTTCCGTTGCTCAAGAAGTCCCAAGCAACTTAGGACTTCTCATGTCTGCACTAGATATACTCAGCAATCTCGACCAGATGAGTTGTATGTTTACTAACCAGGGCATTGTAGGCTATCCCGATTGGACAGATCAAGTCCTTCACTTGCTAGCTCGTAGTTGGGTCCTTGATCAGTAGAGCAGTTCTTCACTTATTGGTGAAAAGTGGATCTTTCACTAGTACAGAAGATAGAATAGGCTACGCCACTATGGGCGTCTGTTGTAAACAACAGACGCCTATAGTCAGAAATTTTGACTTTGGGCGACTGTTGTTACGTAACAGTCGCCAATTCCGTCCTACTTTTTTTTTGATTTTTTTTATTTCAGTATTTGGTGACTGTTACTGCAACAACAGTCGCCCATGATTCGCAATTGGCGACTGTTTGTTTTTTAGCAGTCGCCCATGTCCATTTATTAATTTTTTTTGAATATTTTTCGTTGATTTTCTTTTTTTTTTTTAACTTTTGGCGGCTGTTTCTTTCTTAACAGTCGCCCATGCCCGTTATTGGCGACTGTTACGTTCTACAACAGTCGCCGATACTGTTAAAATTAAAACCCACGAACAGACTCATCACTGCCCCATCGAACTCACAGCCCCATCACACAGCTCCAGCCGTCGTGCCTCGCCTGATCAGCCCGCTCGTCGCAGCCCCACCCGTCGCTGCCCCGCCCATCGCAGCCACGTCTCACAGCCACGCCTCGCAGCCCGTTCCTGCTTGGCCCGCGCCACCACTCGCAGCCCAGCCCACGTTCGTCGTGCCCTCGCCGTCGCCGCCCACGTTCGTCGTGCCCTCACCGCTCGTTGTCGCCGCCACCCCTCACTAGCTGCCTCGTACCCGCACAGCACCCACCACTCGCGCCCACCAGTAGCTGTCGCCGCGCCACAAAACTCGCCGCCCCACCTCGCTGGGAGACCTCGCCGCCCACGTCGCCGCCCCGCCCCTCTCATCCGCAGCCGCAGGCCCAATTTAACAGGTAGTATATTTTTTTGTAACCCTAATTTATTTAATTTGGGAAATTCAGGTATGTATTCGATTTCGGTTTCATATTGTGATTTAATGTTCGATTAATGTCCCATACTATGTTAGAAAATCATAATTGTTAAAAAGGAAAAGAAATTGAAACCCGACCCGATGGGTTCGATTGCCGGGTACCCTAGATTTTTGTGCTTGGATAGGTATTTTTGTGCTTCGTATTTGTTTGAAATTGCCTATGATTTGTGAATTTATTCTTTCGTTAAGCTTAGATATGTTCAAGGTTTGCTCATTTAGAGGAAAACCTTGAATGGTCCCCTGGGACCGTTCTTAAACGTTCACTATCGCTTTACGATATAAATTATTTGTTATCTAACTTAGGTGGTTGAGATGGATAGGGTTTGGATGTCTAGTAAGCGAACAACGGCTGAATATTTGATGGTGTAGAAGAGTTTATGAATTGTGCAGAGCAAAATCGTAGAAAAAGAGGCAATCCAAGATTTCATGTCCTTGTCGTAATTGTATTAACACAAAGTGGTGGAATAGTGAGATTGTTAGGGATCATCTGATAGTCTCGTGTTCATATTTTAGGAATTGGAGCACGCTGTCTACGTCAAAGAGACGCATGAAGAAATTCGAGAGTTGTGGGCGAAACACTTCATTGAAGTATGTCTGCAACAAAGCACATCGTTTTAGGTGAAGACTTTGAACATTGTTACGTAATTGCTCACTTGAGACTTAGGTTGTTTTGTGATTATGTTATTGACATGTTTATGATTTTATTGAGTTGAACTTTCTTGTGTGTGTCGTATATCATTGAGCCTTATTTATTTTGGGATTGTCGGGCTGTTTATTATATATACAGTTTTGGGTATTAGAAAACAAATAGTATATTTAAAAAATTAAATTACCAATTGGCGACTGTTCCAAACAAGGGTCGCCAATCCTGTCGACTACGGGCGACTGTTTAAAGGAAACAGTCGCCAATACCACGATTATGGGCGACTGTTGTGAGACTAACAGTCGCCCATACCTCGTTTATTTAATTTTTTTTAGTTTTTATGCGTATGGGCGACTGTTATAAGAAGCAATAGTCGCCAATACCTCGATTATTGGCGACTGTTACGGACAACAGTCGCCAATACCTCAATTATTGGCGACTCTTAACAACAGACGCCCATGGCCATGGGTATGTGCGTCGGTGTCGTCGGCGACCCCGAGCAACAGTCGCCCATACTTAATAACAACAGTCGCCAAAAGTCAGTACTGTACTAGTGTTTGAAATCCTAATCAGATAGATCAAATCCTCTTTGCCATCAGAGAGCTAGAATTGGAAATCCTGATCATATAGATCAGGCCTTTATGAGTCGGCGGAGGGCTGGCTTCAGATAATCGGACTAGATACATCGAGTCTTCGTTTCTCAGTTAGATCTGGACTTAAAACATCCGGGCGGAGTGCGTCGGATCTTCGCTTGCCAGCCTGGAGCCGGACTTAGGGACCTCGAATGATGAATAGGCTCCATGACAGCACGGAGCCGGCTTAGAAATCCCAAATAGATGAATTGGGTCTTTCCAGGCCAGCATAGAACTGGACTTGTAAATTAGGATCGAGCAGATCCAGCTTGTGGGTGAGAACTAACCTAGACTCCGGAGAGCTAACCTTAAAATTTGGAGAAGGTAGATCATGTCTTCATTAATTGGTTCGAAGATAGACTCCTGATTGCATAGATCAGGTCTCTTTATCAACAGAGAGCTGATGTAGAACTCTTGCTCCCAAAGCGAGGTCTCCTATTATTAGCATGGGAGGTGGGTTACCATGCAGTGGACTTTGTCCGTCTCCCTTGGTAAGTAGGATGTCTGCTCTGCTGGCTAACTCATGATTGTGGCTTTTCCCCATGGAGCTAGCCGAGCTGCTAAGCATAGAGATGCCACGATCAGACGGTTGAAGGATGAGTTAGCACGCTTGCAGCAGAATAGGAGCAGTTCCTCGAGTGCAAGGCTGCAAATCTGTTGCCAAAGGAGCAAAACGCCAGACTGGAGCCTTCGAAGTAAGAGTAAGAGAGGAGGCGCGGAGACTTCGTTGCTGGATCTGGATTTCATCCTGCATGAAGCCAATGTGGCGTAACTATCCGCCTTCGCTTGCGGGGAATCCTGTCTCAACTTCCAGCTCTCCAGCTCTCCGTGTCCCTTCCTATCTGGGCTAGCCTTGAAGCTTTCTTCGCTTTCCTGTGGTCAAACTTCAGCGAACGGGTCATGCTGATGCTTTAAGAAAGCTGGGTCGAGTGTTACCCCCCAGATTAAAACTGGACTTGGATATTCTGATGATGTAGGTCGGGTCTTAAATACCGGAGCAGAATTGTCTTAGATACCCAACAGATATGTTAGGTCTTCTGGTACCAGCGCGTGGCTGGATTTAGATATCCCGATCCAGATAGATTGGGTTTCCCAGCACCAGCACGTAGTTGGACTTACATTTCCCAACAGATAAGTTAGGCTTTCGTGTGCCAGCACGGAGCTGGACTTAGATGCCCCAATCAGACATGTCGGGTTTCCACGTGCCAGCGCAAAGCTGGATTTAGATTTTCCAACAGTTAGGTTGGGTCTTTACTTGCCAGCCCGGAGCTGGACTTAGACAGATATCCCAACAGTTAGGTTGGGCTTCCTGTGCCAGTGCAGAGCTGGACCTAGATTTCCCAACAGTTAGGTTGGGTCTTTACGTGCCAGCTCGGAGCTGGACTTAGATAGATATCCCAACAGTTAGGTTGGGTTTCCTGCCTAGCGCGGAGCTAGACTTATATATCCCAAACATGTAGGTTGGGCCTTCTGATGCCAGCGGGGAGCTGGACTTAGATCTCCCAACAGTTAGGTTGGGTTTCCTGTGCCAGCACGGAGCTGGGCTTAGGTATCCCAACAGTTAGGTTGGGTCTTCTGTGCTAGCGTGGAGCTAGACTTAGATATCCCAAACACGTAGGTTGGGCCTTCTGATGCCAGCTGGGAGCTGGACTTAGATCTCCCAACAGTTAGGTTTGTGTCCTGTGCCAGTACGGACCTGGGCTTATATATCCCAAACACGTAGGTAGGGCCTTCTGATGCCAGCGGGGAGCTGGACTTTGATCTCCCAACAGTTAGGTTGTGTTTTCTGTGCCAGCACGGACCTGGGCTTATACATCCCAAACACGTAGGTTGGGCCTTCTGATGCCAGCAGGGAGCTGGACTTAGATCTCCCAACAGTTAGGTTGGGTATCCTGTGCCAGCACGGAGCTGGGCTTAGGTATCCCCACAGTTAGGTTGGGTCTTTTGGTGCCAGCTCAGAGCTGGGAGTTCTGCGCTGGTTCTGACGACCTGTCATGGGTCGTCTGGAGGTCCATGCCAGAAAGCTGATCCGAAAGCTGCAACAGAAAGCTAGTCGAAGTATCAATGCTAGGCAGTTAGCGTTACCTGGACAGGTTGGGGCTTACTGCCTTCTGTTTATGGTCTTGAGACTTGTTATCGGCATCTATGGTAAACGCCGAACAGTTTTCGCCTGGGCTAGGCTCAGGTTTATAAAATTCGTCTCCAGCTTAGGCGACATCCTCTCCTCATGCACTTTCCTTCTGACCCCCTGATGCCATCATATCCAAACATTCACTTGAAGGTTATCGGCAGATTCAAACGTGTACCTGGAAGATGTCCGCCAAGGCTAGACTTGGCGCTCATCGCTTTCGTTTCCGCGATTTGGGGGCTCGTCTTCACCAGGTCCGTAGATTAACCACGGAGGTTCCTACCTGTAGCTAGCCTGGGGTCTATGGGCCTCGTTTCTAGCTTGGGGTTGAGCTCAGACTTAGAAGAGCCGAGTGCCGCCGATCTTGTTGCCAAGGAGAATGAGCTTACGTCCCATATGAGCCACCTCGCGGAGGAGAGGCAAGCCTTGATTGATCGTAAGGCTAAGGCTTTGTTGGCAGAGAGGGAGAAGGCTATGAAGGCTGTTCTGGATCGAGCCTTCGATGCTCTCATGCGACACTACTTCTTGGGAGGTTTTGCTGCTGGACGAGAGCCAGCTTCCATTCTAGATGTAGCGTCGGCGCTATGAGCGCTTCTCCGGTCTTTAAAGGGGGTCCTGAGGCGACTGTCAATCCCACCTTCTGGCTCACTAAAGAGCCTCACTGCTGTGCTCGCATCCGAGCACACATTTGAAGAGTTAGTGACGAATCTAAAATGTACATGAACGATATCCGCCTAAGTCGGGCATGATGCGTTTTGTTTTCATGGATTGGATGCCCGTCATCACAAGGTCCGCAGACTGACTAGGAAGGCTCGCACCTGGAGATAGGCTGGGGCCTTCGGGTTTTGTTTCCAGCTTGGGAGCTGAGTCAATGCCTGGAGGCTTCGTGACATGTTTTCTTTGCACTTTGCCCTTATCTCCTTTTCTTCTTAAGTACTCTGGGCTAGCTTTACTGTTAATGTCCGGACCTGTACTACTACCACTCTCCACTCTCCCTACTTCGAATTGTGCTGATACTTGTTAGCACATTGGAAGTAAGTGAGGAGTATGCCTCCTCGACCTCAATCCTTCCCTTGCAAGCTCCACTTTGAGTACCCACGATGATCCATCTCTGCAGATTGCAGTGCTATGAATGTTTACTTATGGGCGATATTTCTGCCTCTTGCGCTTTCCTCCCAACATCCTTGGAGATATTTTTATAGGCTGAACCCAGCGCTCCTTGCTTTCTTTTTCATAAATTGAGGGCTCGCGCCGGGTCGGTAGGCTACCAGGTAGCTTTCCACCTGGAGCTTGTCTTTATCCCAGGGACGTTTAAGTATTTGTGATCCGCCTCTCTGTCAATGCGGGGACCTGTGCTACTACCACTCTCTACTCCCCCTACTTTGGATTGTGCTGATGTTTATCAGCACATTTGAAGTAAGTGAGGAGTATGCCTCCTCGACCTAAATCCTTCCCTTGAAAGCTGCACTTTGAGTACCCACGATGATCCATCTCTGCAGATTGCAGTGCTCTGGATGTTTACTTATGGGCGATATTTCTGCCTCTTGCGCTTTCCTCCCAACATCCTTGGAGATATTTTTATAGGCTGAACCCAACACTCCTTGCTTTCTTTTTCATAAATTGAGGGCTCGCGCCGGGTCGGTAGGCTACCAGATAGGCTTTCCACGTGGAGCTTGTCTTTATCCCAGGGACGTTTAAGTATTTGTGATCCGCCTCTCTGTCAATGCGGGGACCTGTGCTACTACCACTCTCTACTCCACCTACTTCGGATTGTGCTGATGTTTATCAGCACATTTCGAAGTACGTGAAGAGTGTACCCGGGAGATCCCTGCTTCTTATGCACTCCCTTCCCAACATCCCATTGCAATTTGCATTCGAAATCTGCATTCAAGGAGTTGTTGGTAAATGGAAACGTGTACCTGGGGAGCTTCAGATGGGCTAGGTCTGACACCCATCGTTTTCACTTTTGACCAGGTTCGTAGAGTACCGGTGAACCTTCCGGTCTTTCGCAAGGCCGGCATTGACTAGTTCGATCTTTTGTTTGGTGGTTGAGTTGGAGCCTAGGAGCTATCTTTTTACCTGGAATGATCCAGGGCCAGCAAGGTTTACCCGGCATAGTTGGGACTGAGAGGTATTTTTTCATGAAGCCTGCAAATATTCATCCCCAGGTGATCTGGGCTGGGGCGCGCCTTCTGTCCCGGTGCCGACAGGTATCCTAGTCCGGAGTAATCCGAAGCCTGGGCGTATCTTTCATCTCAAGTGCCAACAGGTGTCCTAGTCCGGGAGTAATCCGAAACCTGGGCATCTTTTGTTTCGTGCGCCAACAGGTGTCCTAGTCCGGAGTTATCCGAAACCTGGGCGGCTTTTTCGCGATAAGTGCCAACAGCTGTCCTAGTCCGGAGTAATCCGAAACCTGGACATTTTTTTGTTTTGCGCGCCAACAGGTGTCCTAGTCCGGAGTAATCCGAAACTTTGGGCGGCTTTTTTGCGATAAGTGCCAACAGGTGTCCTAGTCCGGAGTAATCTGAAACCTGGGCATCTTTTTTCCAGCCTGGATCAAAGCCAGGGCTTATAGGCTTCTTTTCAATCTGGAGCTACGTCGGGGCTCAGGGGCTTCGTGTCCAGCCTGGACCTGAGCCAGAGCTTACGGGGTTTCGCTTCCAGCTTGGGTCCATGCCAGGGCTTACGACCTCCAACTCCGTCTGGAGCTACGCTAGTGCTTAAAGGCTTTGGTTTTCGCCTGGAGCTAGGAGACTTTGGTCAACAGCGAAGAGCTGGACCATCAGACCTGCCAAATCTGCAAGCCACAACCACAAGAAACTCCAACCCCGAGACATAGTGAGCGTCGTGAGATAATAAAAATAGTAATGAAATAATATTAGTAATTGCCTAGTGAAACAGTGCGGCATGGCAGGTTAGAAGTAAGCATGTATAAATAAATTTCAGCGCCTAGCCCAACATTCCTCCTAATCCGGTGATCTAGAGATGTCAGATTTCGAGATATGGGGTAGCTAAGTGGGAGAGCTGGAGATCAAAGGTAGTGTACGGAGGAGGTACATGTCCCAGCTAATCCTGACATAGGGTGTTGCGAAGGACGAGACTGTTTACAGCCGACCAGGGGACACAAAGTGGGTGCAGATTAGGGAACATTATGGTCAGACAGAGGGAATGTCATTCTCACAATAGTATGCCTATGACTGTCGGTCCTAGACTGTACCTTTTGGGAGTCCTGAAGGAGACCTACTGGGCCAGCGGCCCCTGACAATAATTCTAGCAAGCCAAATATTCTAGCCCAAATAATTAATTTAGGAGACTAATAAAATAGATCAAGCCCAACTCACTTAAGCTCCCCGACTCTAAAGGTCCCAATTTAATTCCCAAAATAATTAATACCAGCACGCTATAAATAATCTCAATAACCCGAAATAATTATTTTCAGGAACTAATTAAAATAATCTCAATAATGAAAATAATTAATTCATAGGCCCAATGATAATACCAGCCACCTAAATATTTTAAAGGCCATCAAGTCTAAAGGCCCAATTATTTAATTAATTTAAGCCATGCACTAAATAATAGCCCAGAATATTATTCTTACGAACTTAAAGCCCAAGCCAACTAGAAGCCCTAAGTGAAATAAATGCACAACCTCAAATATTACCCAAAATTCCATTTTTCCCCTAGATCTTAGATTTCACAAATTTGATCCTGAAGGAAATAACAGAATTCACCCATTCGTTTTATAATTCCATTTAGCACCCCAAAAAATGAGAAAACTTACAGCACAGTCCCAGGGTGCAATTTCCGGCGAGGACGCTACCAGCGACCGGCGCAGGTGGCCACGGTGGTCGTCCTCGGCGTGCGACATTTATGGCCGAGGCAGTTCCGCTTCAAAGATCCTGAAGTCAGGGCTTGATCGTTGAATGGTTTGGGACCTCTGCTCGGAGTTACGATGGTGGGGCTGAGATGGTGCAGGATTCGTCGGTGGCGAAGCCGTGGGTGAGATTCTTGACGCTAAAGATTCCGTCCAATGCCCCTGAGGTTGAATCCCACGATTTCCAACTTGGAGACTCCACCATTGATGCATTCTTTAGCACCTTGCCCTTCGCAGATATCGTCCTTATTACTATCAATGGCAGTGTAATAGACATCAGCGACGGTGAAGCATTTCTGCGTTAGCGATGGCAGATTTGGACGGGCGGCCACCACTGCCTTGCCGGAGGTGCTCGGGTGGTGGGCTGGTCACTGCCGACGAGGCCAAGGTGCCGATGGCCATGCTTATGGCCAGACACACTTTCGCCCCGCAAGTGTTCGATAAAATGTCGTAGAAGAACCCCAAGAACAGCAGCCCAGAAAACATCCGAAAACAATCGTCTAATCCAAGCCACGACTCCATATCTCACGTCCAAACCCTCGTTTTTTTCCACAGACGGCTATTTGATGCGGGTACGACCCCGATCAACAAGATTTATGGTACGGGATAAGGTGAGGGCCGGTTCGGATGAAGTGGTGGACGGAATATGCGAAATAGGACAGAAATAGTAAAGAGACAAAGATTTATATGGTTCGGATTCGGATGAATCCTACGTCCACGGGCCGCCGGAGAATATTCACTATTAACGGAGGAGGTACACACTCAATCTCGCATTCCCTCATGTTTACAAGTGATTTTAAGCTTTAAACAGTAGAAAGAAGATAAAGAGAGGGAGAAAGAACATGTGTGTGTGTTCTTGGTGTGTTAGTGTGTGTGGGGCGTGTGACTTATGGTGTAAAATGGATAAAAGACCCTTTTTTATACTGTAGGGGCGGCTAGGGTTTCATACTGCTCTCCTCGTCAGGTCTCCCAGTCGCTTCCTTAGCTCTCTCAATTACTTTATTTGTTCCCTCCGGATAGCTCCGTAGCTTCCTGGATATCTCCCTAGCTCCTCCCAATATCACCTTCGTACATTGCCTCAAGTCGAGCCTCGTACCCGGTCCTTGCCTCCTTCAGACCTAACCTCCTACTCTGTTCCTTGTGAGTTGCCAGGTCAGGAGGAATGCTGGATTGAAGGTCACCCTATCAGTAATAATAAAGTTTTATTGTATTTAGAATATTGGCTTTATCAATATTTATTTTAGCCATCCATAGATTAGAAAAATTCCGAAAGACAGATAAAATAAATAAAGGCCCACATAATCAGTAACTGAACTGCCAATATTTGTGTTTATTAATTTGTCTTATTCACCCAGATTGCAATCTGAAATCTTTAGACTAATTAATAATTTGCCTTTTAATTTATTTATCGAATAATAAATTAATCTTGAATAAAATCATTCCATTAATACAAGTAATCAAATTACATCACTAAATACTACACAATCACCAAATTGCCCTCGTACTCCCTGTCCTCGTACGGCATCTAGGGCATATACCTCAAACATTTCGTCTAAGGGACTGGAGGGAAAGAAAAAGAAATTACATCTTCCTTCTCCAGGAGGTGAGGCTGGGCTACTATGGGACTTGAGGGGACCTCAACGATCGACTCCCTTTTTTCTGTGAATCAGTTGACTGGGCTTAGTAAATGGATTTGTTGGGCCGTCTCGTGCTCCCTGAAGATAGGAGGTCTGCACAGGGACTTGTCGTGGTGAATGAGAAGCAGCTGGCATATCGTCTTCTCATGGCACTTTCTCGTTTATCTCCGTTTCCTAGTCCCTCATGGTATTTCTTTGTGACTTCTTCTTCTTTCCAGGTGATGAATTATGTGGCTGTTGGGTCGTCTACGAACTTGTCATCCCGGGATTTAGAAACAGCCAATCAAGTTTTACTGGAACAGCTGAAGCAAACCCAGGCCAGTTTACCGGCTGCTAAGGAGGAGGCAGTTAAGGGGACTGAGGCCAGGTTCGAGGCTGAGAGAGATAGAATGGAGAAGTATCATGCTGCATTTGTGGTACAACGGGAGAGGGAGCTGCGGAGCTTAAAAGAGAAGCAGGAGAGCGCCGTGCTCATAGAGCAGTGCGAGAAGGAACTACGGAGCTCCTTCGCCAAGGAAATGGTGGAATGAGACGCCATTTTTGACCGCATGGTAAAGGTAGATGTAGCCTCCCAGTTGGAGGATGCGAAGGCTGAAGCCACGCGCCTTTGCCTAAAGCGCCTTCTGTCCACAGCTGCTGGAAAGAAATTTCTGAGGGACCTGGCAGGGGACTGGCGTCAAGCTTATTTAAAGGACCCCCTTTCCTTGAGGGACTTCTTCCCTTTGATGTAGTACTACTCCATGGGTGGCCACAACACTGGCACGGCAGGAACGGGGGCTGTAGCTGCTCTTCAGGGACTGTCCTTTCCTGACTGCTTTCAGGGAGATCCTCAGGGGTCCTAGAATCCTCTCCTCTAGGTTTCTGCCGTGGAGAAGCATGCGGAGGTCCTGGCTCATGCCGATATTGCGGATCTTTCGGACGTTGTTTCTAGCCCCTCAGGAAATCCTGCCCTTTGATCTTTCTTTACTACTTTTGATGATTGTAATAAACCTTTTTCTATTTTTGTTTTTTCTATTTTCGGACCTTTTAGGACCTGTTTTATTTCGGGGGAGCTTAACTTCCTATGCTTGTATGTTTTTGTTGGGGCCCTTTTCCTTGTGCCATATATATGCCTCATATTTCCCGATTATATCGTGGTTGCTTACTTGTCATCCTAGGGACCTCTTAGATTTTGATGGGGATACTTATTAGTGTAATCTGGTTATAGCGCCAAGAGTACGAATCGTTAAACACGCCCTCGGCTCAAGGACCGTCATCATTGTCCCTAGGTGTCACTCGTGCTAGGTTCCCTTTGTCCTTAGCACATTTAGTGTATATTCAGTCCGTCAGGTGTTTAAAAATGAAATTTGGAGCCGATACCATTCACAACACAGGCTTACTGAAGACCTTTGATGTCCTATACACGCAGCCCGTCATCGGCGGCATCTTGTGCACCCTCATGAGCATCATACACGTCGCATTTTTATTATCTTTGATGTCGGGTACACTGCGGGCCCGTTGGCTTTTGGTATCATCACATGTCACAGACTTTGTTGTCTATATCATGTACACTTCAGGTCCGTCGACCCTTGGCATCACATCACATCGCAGATATATTATCTTTGACGTCCTGTACACACCGGGTCCGTAGACCCTAGGCATCATCGTAGCAGATTTATTATCTTTGATATACTGTACGCCGTAGGTCCATCGACCTTTGGTATCGATTATTGTTTTTTAGGGTGCACCATTATTATAAAAAAAGACTTATATTTCGACAAGGAGGTATACCTCATTAAAACCTTATTCAGGCAAAACATCCTTGATGTCAAATCCTGAAGTAAGGACACCCTCCTAGTTACATAGTGGCATTACACATAGAACTTTTATATGTTCGATACATTCCAGGGATGAGGCATGGCCCTCCCCTCCGTATCTTCTAGCTCATAAGCTCCTCCTCCTGATGCTCCCGTCTCACAATAATGTCCTTCCCAAGGCGCTTCCATCTTCTTTGAGGGTCGTAGGACGTATGCCTTTTGAGTACCATGTCCCCTTTCTGAAAGCTCCTGGGCCGGACCTTCCGGTCGTACATTGCTTTGATGCTACTCTTATAACCTTCCATCATTATCTGGGCTTCCTCGCGTACTTCTTCGATTTAAGTCTAGCTCCTCCCTTCTCAGTAGTGAATTCTGCTGCTCATCTTATGACAAAATTCGATGTGTCTCAATGCCAATCTTCACGGGAACAATGGCGACAAATCCGTATACTAGCTCGAAAGGAGTTTTCCTCGGTGGCTTCACGAGGGCTGGTCCTGTAATCCCAAAGGACCACATCTAGCGCCTCAACCCATTTGTTTCCATCTTGTTCCAGTCGAGCTTTAATCCCCTTGAGAATGGTTCGATTAGTGACTTCGGCATGTTCATTTCCCTGTGGATGTCCCACCGCTATGAATCTTTGGGTGATTTTCAACCCTTCGCAGAAACTTCTCGTCTTAGCTCCACAGAACTGGGTCCCAAATTGGTAATAAGGATTCTAGGGAGCTCCGTAGCAGCAGTATATGCTCTTCCACAAGAACTCGATCACCTTTTCTTCGTCTATCCTAGCCACCGCCAGGCCTCGACCCATTTGCTGAAATAATCCACCAGTCAATGAACTTCTTTTGAGCTTTCTCTCGGGGAAATGGACCTACGATATCAATTCCCTATTTAGCAAAGGGGCAAGGTGAGTGCATACTCCCCGGGACCTCCGCTGGGATGTGGATTTGATGTCCATATTTCTAGCAGTTGAAGCATTCCCTGACCAGCTCCCTTGCGTCCCTGATTAGGGTAGGCCAGAAATAGCCAGCCCTTATCGCCTTCCTCGTCAGGGACTTATATCCCGCATGGTCTCCGCCACATCCCTTGTGGATCTCCTCCAGTGTCTTCTCCCCGTCCTCTCTAGAGAGACGTCGTGAATAGGCATGCACAAAGGATTTTTTGAATAGGTGATCATCAATCAGGCAAACCCTACGGCGGTACCCCTTCTTGTACTCCAACTCCAAGTCCTTAAAGACTTCCATGATAGGAGTTCTCCAATCATTATTTCCCTCTATGCTCCCTTCGAACTTCACTGTTTCATGCATTTGTAATGTGAGATAAGTGATATCATCTTCGCTGGTGGTCAAACTCGAGCTTTCCATTTTAGCCAAGTAGTCTGTCTTGTGGTTTTCTTCTCTCGGGACCTATACAAAATTTCACGACAATCAAAATTTGTGTTAGTTCCTCAATCTTCTTCCCATACTTCACCATCTTCTCATCCTTCATTTCATAATTTCCCTTTCTTTGTTGCACCACTAGCTGCGAATCCGAGAATAGGATGTTCCGTGCCCCATATCCTTCGCGATCCTCAGTCCGTGAATTAGGGCTTTGTATTCGGACTCCTTGTTAGAGGCTGGGAATTTGAGTGTAATTGAAAAACAGAGCTCCTCCATTCCAGGCTTAATAATAAGGACCCCAGCTCTTGATCTTTTAGAAGTCGCCGGCTCATCCACGTGTACCTTCTACTGCTGCTTCTGCTGGCTTTGGTAGTTTACATTACAAAGTCGGAGAGGGCCTGGGCTTTAATGGCAGTTCGCCGTTAGAATGTACTCCCCCAACTCGATAGCCCATTTCACCATCCTCCCAGACAGGTCCGGTCAGTATCCGTTTGCTTTAGCGGGAAGTTAGTTCGTACATGTACTTTGTGAGATAGGAAATATGGCCAGAGCTTCCTGGCAGATACTATTACGGCGAATGCGGCCTACTCAACTTTCGAGTACCTGTTTCGGCTTCCAAAAACACCTTGCTCACGAACTTTGACGATGGATTTAGTAAAGGAATTATGAAGAAAGGTTGGAGGAGATTTTGAGGTCTTTGATTCCCCTACGAAAAGTTAAATTCAACCGGTACTTTGAAAAACATTTGCATCACCGGTTAAACGAATTCCACAACCAAGGCTTTTAAGGAGACAAAATTCATGAGATCGAAGAAAAAGTAAGTTACATTTTGTTCAGTAAATATACTTTATAATAGTTTACAGATTTGTTTTTACTATAATAGAATGGCATTGTTTACACTTTGAGCACTATTCCAACTTATTTAGCTAAGCTCTCGACCATGCTTGAAGAAAACTTTTACATCCGTGGTATTCGGTAAGTGAATTCGACAACCTCTCTTAAAAAATATATGTCTATTTACGTAAAATTCAGAAGCTCATATGATTATAGGCCTTCCAATGATGATTGATTATCCCTCCTTAGTGGCTCGGTCGATGTCATAGTTGCAAATGCTTTTTGCTCTTGCTCTTAAAAGGATGGTAAGTATGAATCATTTAAATTCGTTTGATGAGGCATCCCCCCATGGTGCGCGCGATGTTGCCGAGGCGCGGTGCCGAGGCAGCAAAAGGCATCGACATTTGAAGGAGGCAAATGCTTTTAAACCATTCGGTTTTCGGTTTTTACCGAATTTTTTTCAGTAAATTCGATTTTTACCGAAATAACCGAATTTGCAGTAAAAAACTAAAAAAAGAATTTTCAGTAATATTTAAATTAATATATATTAATATAATTATAGTTATTATCACTATTAATAAAATATAATATATTTTAAATGAAATTTCGATAATTCGGTTTCGAGCACGCGCTGGGCTTGCGCAAGTCGTTCTTCGCCCGACGACCACGGGGACCTGTGCTATATAGCAGGGGACCCGCACATGCTAGCACGAGATCCTGTACACTCACAATCCACGGTTGTTATGTATTGACCAAACCCTTACGTACGCAATTAAGTTCGTCAACCATTAGATTGTTTTAACCATGTGTATAATTTTTATTGCATTACTATATAAGTCTATTACATGTCCATTGAATTTTAATTTTTAATGATGTTGTCCATGTTTTAGAGATTGTCAAATCTTCAGAAATACTACAAAGGATGACTAATCTCTGCGGCATGGCTAGATCTTTTACGATTGCTATATCGAGTAGGCCAGGTAGTTTTGATTTCCATGATAACTGGACAAAGTGAGTTACATACATTATGCAACATGACATCATATATTTATTGTAGTTTTGACATCAATAAAATGTTAAAATATATTGCACTTTAATATATCATCAAACAATTAGTTAAGTGTATTTCCAATATGATCGTGTGACCATTTAGAATTGTTCCGCGTTCCATGCTTTGTGGTTTCAGTGTACAATTATCGAAGTTTTACTTACCATTGCTTTGTAATGATTTTTCGGTTATGACATGTTTATTCATTTAATGATTTTTCGGTTATGCTATGATCTCGATTTAAATATAGAAATTTATCGAGCTTTTTTAGCTCAACTCGATCTGCTAGAACATCATTGACATCACGGCCTAATATTTCGTAAAAATATATTTTAGGAATTATTTGAGAATAATTAATATTAAATTTAGGATTTTGATTACTGTTGGTTGCGATCGTGATCCAGGTGTCAACATGGCCTTTTGATTAAGATAAAAATTGAGAATTTCTCAATCAAAATATTTCCATCGGCCTTTGTTTCGATATATATAGTATCAACCTTTCTTAGATAATAATAGTTAGGGATGTTACTAAGCCTTGATTTGCCAGCGGGAAAATATTGCAATCAAGGATTTAGGTTTAATCTTGAAAGTCGTTATGGACTTTCAAGATTCTTTGTAAGTAGATAAGATAGTCTAATACGCATTTGTGTTTTATTTTTTATTCTAACAAGTGTTGCTTTCTTAAATAGATGGAATTGCGTTGTACGATGATAATTCGTCGTGACAAACTGTTAGTATCTTGAAATTTGGATTAGGGATGCAGTTCTCTACTCTATTATGACGGACTACTGCGAACGTGGCAATCTGGACACTGTAATTGCAGATATTTGCACCTATGTTAATATTATAGGACGTTAGGACGGCTATCGAACGAAAAGAAGCAAACAACGAGGCAAAAAGGGCAAGTATGATGCTGGCACGAGATGGTCGCGGCCGTCAACTATTTGGAATATACCCTCTAATGCTATAAGAGGATTAATTTGTTGGGGATGTGCCCTCGGAATGCTATTCGAGGATGTAATGAATAGGGCATGTATTTAATAATCGATGTATTATTTGTTATGTATTTGAATAATGTATTCTTATACGTATTAATGGAATTTATACTTTATAATTTATTCTTCAAAAGGCATATTATTTATTTACCTATAAAGTCTTACTAGGCATCCGGTGAGACGGTAAATAAATAAATCCCATATATCGTGAGTTTATTCACCGATTCTCATGGGATGAGAGAGGGGCACCGGTGAGCTATTATTCTCCGATATTAAATTAGTCCATAAGTCTTAGACCTCAGTAGGGTGACTGAGCGTCAATTACGACTTATTTGTTGACGACTCTTATATGGTTGTGCCAATCATTCGCTTGGGAAGCGGGAGGTCGTAACATTGGCATAAGTTGAATCAGGGGATTAACTTGTACTTGGACACGACTTTCAATCGACGATCACATGGGCCTTATCGTTACTCTGGGTAGCGTCAATGATCCATCGATTGACTATAGTAGTGTGCGTGGACCTTAGACCGAAGAGTTTTTGACGGAGTTGACTTTGGGGTCTTGAAATGTCACTAGTTTGCTAGGCCACCTTGTTCGGGAACGAACATGGGTCGGCGGCGACGTGCGGTCTTGACAACAAAGGGTAACTGCCGTGCTTAGACTAACGTTAGGGATTCACTATCTCGTTAGTAACTGAGATACATGTCCTATGCATATTCGGGGACGGGAAATTACGAAGTCTTCGGCCGAAGCTATAAATTGACTTACGTGGGACGTAAGGGCAGTTTAGTAATTTCGCCAGTCACGAATTAGTCATAGAGTCGAGTCTAGTGAGTTTGACGTAACCATGACTCTCACTCGATCGGGACATTTGTGAAGTCGACAATAATCTGTAGTCTGTTCGTAGATCGCAGATCGTACTCAACACGGGATCTATTTGGTACCGCGGGATTGGCTAGGCGCTTACCAAATTCTTGGATTCCTCCCTTGCCGGGTTGAGACGAACCAAGAGAGTCGGGCTTAAAAATGATCACTGTGATAGTGCCTAACTAATATGAGACGTAAAATGATTTAACGGTCTTAGAGACGTTAATAAAAATGTTAAATATATCTTTTAGAAACTATATTTACTAGGACGGAAATTTATGGAACGGAAAAGGTGAAGAATGAAGCGTAAATAGGGTTCACAATGACAAGCAAGGCTTGTCACGGTCATGAAGTCGCTCTGCAAAGTAGCAGTAGATTCAAAAATTCATATCTCCCAATGTAGACCTCGGATTGAGAATCCCATTGGTCAAAGTCAAGATTGGTGAGTCTTTTAACTACGGTTAAAATTTCAGGTCAATCGGACATCGTTTACCAATCGATCGGATTGAAATACCAAACTGCCGCAAAGCTTTCAGGGCTGTCACGGCCGTGACAGCCTTGCACGTGGCCGTGACGACTGGCAGAGGCGAGAAAAAATGGTGCCCGATGGTGTCACGGCCTTGACACTTCATGCCCGGGCCGTGACAGCCTCCAGAAGATGGTCATGGCCGTGACCGAGGCCGTGACGAGCGGCAGAAGTCGTCCAATGATGTGTCACGGCGGTGACAGGTCGTGTTAGAGGCCGTGACCAAAAGTTTTTTGATCAAATTTGATCCAAATCAAATCCAATTTCGTTCGATGTTCTTTTGTTATGATTTGTGGGACAATATCTAGTCATTAGATGATAAAATAACAAGACAATCAAACAAAATGAGTCATGTAGGACATGATCTCATTTAAACAAATCTAAAGTCTATTTCATGATTTAAAACTTGGTTTTTACAATTATAGACTTGGGATTTTCGTCCATAATAAGTTTATAAGCTTTCTCACACTAAACTTAGAGATTTTAGAGAGAAGCTAGAGCAGTTGGGTTGTTCTTGAGAAAACCCTAAGTGTTTGTGAGTTTTAGAAATCACATACACATCTAAACATCTCTATACAATACTCCACACCATATCTAGCCATCCTTGGGGTGGTGTAGGTTTACGGCACGTCACGGGGTCGGCGTGATTCTCTTCGGCACAGTTCGTGAGCTACGGGAGCTAAGGATCTTCGCTACAAGGGTAAGATCCTTATTCTTTTATACGTGTCGATCATGCAGTTTTCTTTATTTAACCGAGTGTCCTGGGGAAACCGTATGGGGAACCCGGGAAAAATTTTAAATTCCGCTGCGTTCGGGGCAGGGCTTCGGGTCACCCGGGGTTCCCAACAGTGGTATCAGAGCCATAGGTTCGGTTCTAAGAAACAACACGAGTCCGAAACGAACTCGGTTGTGCAAGTCACTAAGTTGCTCAAGCGTCAAAGCATGAATTGTACTTAGTTCGAGTTTGTAAACCGAGCGCTCGCTTGGTCGGAGGTCGCTTAGTTGCGAGCTTTTCGACGTAGCGTAGCAACGTGGAGAGAAAATCCTAGTGGGAGTCTCGTCGCGGTTCATAACTTGTGGGTCCGTAAATCTAGGACTAGCCGAAATTTCGTTTCGGTTTTCTTTGAGCGTTTTGTTGTCGTGAACGTGTTTATGTTGTATGCATGTTTGTATGACACGTATTAAGACGTCGGCGTGGACTTAGGCTCTATTTTCGGGTGATATGTTAAGGGTGACAAGGTTCCCCCCGGTTTGTATTTTATTCGTTAATATACGGGTTGTCTGGGACAGCTGATCCCCCGTTTTGTATTCTAGTTAATATTAGAAAAATTAATTTTTGTATGATGGCTGTACGAGTACGACACGGGTCCACGAGAAGGCCGTTCGAAGACTTGGAGGTCGTTCGAGAACATAGTGTGAAGCCGAAGACAAGAGATGTAATTTTATAAAATAAATGTAGTAGAATAGA
This sequence comes from Craterostigma plantagineum, assembly GCA_027422505.1. Classification (NCBI taxonomy): domain Eukaryota; kingdom Viridiplantae; phylum Streptophyta; class Magnoliopsida; order Lamiales; family Linderniaceae; genus Craterostigma; species Craterostigma plantagineum. The sequence goes on from JAPQWV010001103.1 coordinate 88,415, forward strand.
AATAGTTCACGCAGACGGTCTTATAGGCAAACTAGGTTTACCGCGTATACTAGCATGTTTGTTTGACGTTACGTGCGTGTTTAAGTGCTTAAGTGTGTGAGACGTATTCTCCCGGTTGGACTAAATACTAAGTGGGTAAAGGGACAGGGTTCCTCTCTTCTATCAAGCTCGAAACCATTGCGGCTTGAGTGTCGTGTGCGGTTTGTTCCGAGTTATCGGCGCCAATCATCTCGCTCTTGTCGTAGTTGGTCGAGTGCGTTAAGACAATAAAGTCAAGCTCATTATCGAAACGACTTGAGTATATGTGCGGTTTGTTTCGAGTTATCGATGCCAAACATTTTTACTCTTGACGTGGATATTATGGGTGACTGTCTAAACGCCGCTCTCCGAAACATATTCACGCCTTATAAAGAGTTATCCTACAGGCGGGAATTTCTAAATGTTAGGATTGAGCCTGACGTTGATAGGTCACACTTAGACGGTTATTTCCCAATTATTCCTGTTAGGGTGAGGATTCCTGACCGGAGACAAAGTTGTTGAAACACTCATGAGATGGACTCGTGTAAGACACGGGTTCATCTATGGGTTCGTGTGGACACGGCGCCGTTCGAGTAATGGGTCAACAAACTGTTAGGTTGAGGCTCATTTCTGCGGAGCGGGGAAATCAACACCACTATGAAACTATCAACGAGGTTTCCAAAATCTCTATCGGGAGAATGGGATTTTGAGAAAATAGTGGGAGTCAAGCCAAATTGTTAAGTCCTTATTTGTGCTTGTAGAATAATACGTTGACCCATTCAATGCTTTATTTTCTGCAGATTGTTTTCTTTCTAGTTTGTATACAAAATGACGTCACCATTCATTTACTGATCACGCAAAGTCGTTTGGAGGGTCCAAACCTTGCGGACTGGCTCCGTAACTTGAGGATAGTCCTCACTCTGGAACGCCTAGAGTATGTCCTTGAGGGACCCATACCACTCGAACCCCAAGATGGTGCGAGTGATGCTGACAAGGAATATTATGCCAAATGTATGGCTGATAGTGCCCGTGTCAAGGCTTATATGTTAGCTGGGATGAATAATGATCTGCAGCGCCAGCATGAGGGTATGCAAATGCGGGAGATATTGATTCATCTGAAGGAGTTGTATGGCGAGCAGTCGAGATCGTCTCGATACCGTGCTGCCGACAATCTCTTTCATACCAAGATGCCTGAGGGCGCAGATGTTGCGGCATATGTACGTAAGCTCAATGTGTACATCGAGGAACTGGCTTCTCTCGGTTGTCCCATTCACAACGAGCTTCAGATTGACCTGATCCTTCAGTCACTCCTAGCTGCATTTTGCTCAGTTTATTATAAACTATAATCTGAGCGATAGACGATTTTCCCTTCCTGAACTCATGAACACGCTGGTTCAGACTCAGCGTGAGCTAAAGAAAGGAAAGGGAAAAGAGGTTGCGCTTGTTGCGACTACAAGGTCTAAGAGATCTAAGTCGAACAAGCCCAAGCCCAAGCCTAATAAGCCAAAAGGAGGGATTAAGAAAAAGGGCAAAGCAAAAATGAACGTGCCTAAAGTTCCGAAGGCGACTGATAGGTGTCTTCACTGCCAAGAGCTGGGCCATTGGAAAAGGGACTGCCCCAAGCTTCGAGCTTCTGGGGCATCAGGTAAAGTTTTGGAAACTTATTGTTCATTTACTGTATTTTCCACTTCGTCGATTCTTGACTCGGGAGCTAGTGCTCACATTTGTGTTTTGAACCAGGGTCTGGAACGAAGTACAAAGCTGGTGGAACAAGAAGTCCTGATCAACGTTGGTAGCGGACATAGTGTACCTGCTAGTCATGTTGGATCGAAAACTCTTGTATTAAGTTCTGGACATGTATTATATTTATCCGATGTACTTGTATTGCCCAAGGGCTAAAAAATATTATTTCTATTCCTGCTTTGAGTAAGAATGGTTATGAATTTCGGTTCAATAATAATATTTGTGATATTTATTTTGGAAATAAATACGTCGGAAATGCAACATTAATAAATGGTTTATATTACGTTAACGTCCAGGAACATGCGAATGTAGTTACCGACAAACGTAACTTAGAGTTAAATAAAAAGTATTTGTGGCATCTTAGACTTGGTCATGCCGGAGTTCGAAAGATTCAAGAGTTGGAGAAACACGACATTATTAAGCCTATGGAATCAGAATCCTATCCAACGTGCGAGTCTTGTATTCTCGGCAAAATGACTAAGTCTCCGTTTGCAGGGACTTTTCAAAGAGCCACTAATCTTTTGGTTTTGATCCATACAGACGTTTGTGGACCGTTTAGTGTAGCGACCCGAGGTAATTTCCATTATTTCGTGACTTTCACAGATGATCACTCTCGCTACGGCTTGGTGTATCTGTTGAAGCACAAGTCTGAAACGCTTGAAAAGTTCAAGGAATTCAAGACTTTAGTGGAAAATCAATCTGGGAGACAAATTAGAGTCGTACGATCAGATCGAGGCGGCGAGTATATGAGTCTCGAGTTCGATGATTTCTTGAAAGAAAATGGAATTATTTCACAGTTTACACCGCCCGGGACACAACTGAATGGTGTTGCCGAACGCAGAAATCGGACATTATTAGATAAAGTTCGATCTATGCTAAGCTATACAGATCTTCCCATATCGTTATGGGGATATGCTTTGTAAACTGCAGTTTATGTTTTGAACAGAACCCTTCGAAGTCTGTAGATAGGGTACCTTACGAAATTGGAATGGTAAGAAGCCCAACTTGAGTCACTTAAGGGTTGGGATGCCCCGCTTATGTTAAAAAGCTATTAGCAGACAAACTCGAATCTAGGTCCATGAAAGGACGTTTCGTCGGATATCCCGATGATAGCATGGGATATTATTTTTACTTCCATGATGATCAAAGGATCGTCGTAGCTATTCACGCTCATTTTCTCGAGGAACAGTTCGTTCGAGAAGGTGGAGCTGGCAGAGAAGTGACTCTTGGAGAGTTAGATGAAACGCTTCCAGAGACATCAGTGCCTGAGTGCACAGATGAGCAGTCTGAGACGCGCCCAGAATTGCGCAGGTCGGGTAGAATATCTCGCATGCCTGAGAGACATGGTATGGTACATGTTGAGCACGGGGGTGCTGCGACTGAAGGGATCGTTGGTGACGACCCTGCTACCTTTGACCAAGCAATGATGGATGTCGACTCTAAGAAATGGGTCGAAGCTATGAAAGCAGAGATGGACTCGATGCATACCAACAAAGTATGGACTCTAGTAGATCTGCCTGAAGGTTTTAGACCTATAGGGCGTAAATGGATCTATAAGAGAAAGATTGGATCTGATGGGCAGGTTGAAACCTACAAAGCTAGGCTAGTAGCGAAAGGGTATAATCAAAAAGAGGGCATCGATTATGAGGAAACCTTTTCACCTGTTGCAATGATTAAGTCTATCCGTATTCTGCTTGCTATAGCAGCATACTATGATTATGAGATCTGGCAGATGGATGTGAAAACCACTTTCCTAAATGGATTCCTCCAGGAGGAACTCTATATGGAGCAGCCCAAGGGTTTTACATCGCAAGCAGATGTTCACAAAGTGTGCAAGCTTAACAGGTCTATTTATGGACTTAAGCAAGCGTCTAGGAGCTGGAATCTTCGATTTGATGAAGTAGTTAGGAACTGCGGATTCTTAAAGAATGAAGATGAGCCTTTCGTTGAGAATGGCTACATAGCTGTGCAGAAAATAGCCACCGAGGATAACGTGGCGGACCCGTTCACCAAGCCTCTCTCACAAGCAGTGCTTGATCGACACCTCCATAAAATGGGGTTACGATATCATAGCGCATGGCATTGAGTGCAAGTGGGAGATTGTTGGGGATGTGCCCTCGGAATGCCATTCGACGATGTAATGAATAGGGCATGTATTTAATAATCGATGTATTATTCGTTATGTATTTGAATAATGTATTCTTATACGTATTAATGGAATTTATACTTTATAATTTATTCTTCAAAAGGCATATTATTTATTTACCTATAAGTCTTACTAGGCATCCGGTGAGATGGTAAATAAATAAATCCCATATATTGTGAGTTTATTCACCGATTCTCATGGGATGAGAGAGGGGCACCGGTGAGCGATTATTCTCCGATATTAAATTAGTCCATAAGTCTTAGACCTCAGTAGGGTGACGGAGTGTCAATTACGACTTATTTGTTGACGACTCTTATATGTTGTGCCAATCATTCGCTTGGGAAGCGGGAGGTCGTAACATTGGTATAAGTTGAATCAGGGGATTAACTTGTACTTGGACACGACTCGCAATCGACGATCACATGGGCCTTATCGTTACTCTGGGTAGCGTCAATGATCCATCGATTGACTATAGTAGTGTGTGTGGACCTTAGACCGAAGGGTTTTTGACCGAGTTGACTTTGGAGTCTTGAAATGTCACTAGTTTGCTAGGCCCACCTTGTTCGGGAACGAACATGGGTCGGCGGCGACATGCGATCTTGACAACAAAGGGTAACTGCCGTGCTTAGACTAACGTTAGGGATTCACTATCTCGTTAGTAACTGAGATATATGTCCTATGCATATTCGGAGACGGGAAATTACGAAGTCTTCGGCCGAAGCTATAAACTGACTTACGTGGAACGTAAGGGCAGTTTAGTAATTTCTCCAGTCACGAATTAGTCATAGAGTCGAGTCTAGTGAGTTTGACGTAACCATGACTCTCACTCGATCGGGACATTTGTGAAGGGTCTATACGTACGACAATAATCTGTAGTCGGTTCGTAGATCGAAGATCGTACTCAACACGGGATCTATTTGGTACCGCGGATTGGCTAGGCGCTTACCAAATTCTTGGATTCCTCCCTTGCCGGGTTGAGACGAACCAAGAGAGTCGGGCTTAAAAATGATCACTGTGATAGTGCCTAACTAATATGAGATGTAAAATGATTTAACGGTCTTAGAGACGTTAATAAAAATGTTAAATATATGTTTTAGAAACTATATTTACATGACGGAAATTTATGGAATGGAAAAGGTGAAGAATGAAGCGTAAATAGGGTTCACAATGACAAGCAAGGCTTGTCACGGTTATGGAGTCCCTCTGCAAAGTAGCAGTAGTTTCAAAAATACATATCTCCCAATCTAGACCTCGGATTGAGAATCCCTTTGGTCAAATCAAGATTGGTTAGTCTTTTAACTATGGTTAAAGTTTCAGGTCAATCGGACATCGTTTATCCCTCGACCGGATTGCAATACTAAACTGCCGCAAAGCTGACAGGGCTGTCACGGCCGTGACAGCCTTGCACGTGGCCGTGACGACTGGCAGAGGCGAGCAAAAATGGTGCCCGATGGTGTCACGGCCGTGACACTTCATGCCCAGGCTGTGACAGCCTCCAGAAGATGGTCACGGCCGTGACCAAGGCCGTGACGAGCGGCAGAAGTCGTCCAATGATGTGTCACGGCCGCGACAGGTCGTGTTAGAGGCCGTGACCGACAGTTTTTTGGTGAAATTGATCCAAATCAAATCCAATTTAGTTCCTCGTTCTTTTGTTATGATTTGTGGGACAATATCTAGTCATTAGATGATAAAATAACAAGAGAATCAAACAAAAATGAGTCATGTAGGACATGATCTCATTTAAACAAATCTAAAGTCTATTTCATGATTTAAAACTTGGTTTTACAATTATAGACTTGGGATTTTCGTCCATAATAAGTTTCTAAGCTTTCTCACACTAAACTTCGAGATTTTAGAGAGAAGTTAGAGCATTTGGGGTTGTTCTTGAGAAAACCCTAAGTGTTTGTGAGTTTTAGAAATCACATACATATCTAAACATCTCTATACAATACTCCACACCATATCTAGTCATCCTTGGGGTGGTGTAGGTTTACGGCACGTCACGGGGTCGGCGTGGTTCTCTTCGGCACAGTTCGTGAGCTACGGGAGCTAAGGATCTTCGCTACAAGGGTAAGCTCCTTATTCTTTTATACGTGTCGATCATGCAGTTTTCTTTTATTTAACCGTGTATCCTGGGGAAACCGTATGGGGAACCCGGGAAAAATTTTAAATTCCGCTACGTCCGGGGCAGGGCCTCGGGTCCCCCGGGGTTTCCCAACATAATTGTATAGATCCTCGCCATTAGTAATTGTTGAATTTTAGATCCCTGCGAGCCTTTAGGGCGACAACAAACTCGTGAGCGGGTAAGAAATTACTGCGATCTAGTCTTAATCACGTAGGGGCGATAATTCATTGTCTTAGCCGATAGAACCTAGTGGGATTCGAATCCCGAGCACATCTCTATTATCTAAAGTTCTCATATCAGTTAGGCCTGTTCTTTGAATCTCTAGTTGAGTTAGGAGCGATTTGTTAGGTTAATTCGTCAAACAATCTGCGCATTTTATTAGGCTAAATATCGAGTCGATAGGTCACTACTAGTAATCAGTTTATGTAGCACCCGGGCCCCCGTAAGTGTTTAGGGCCAATAAATTAGTGAAGTGTGACCTCGTATTGTATAGGTGCAATTACGTGATTTATGTGCATTATGTGACTTATGTGCCACTAACTTTGGGTCTATATAACTTCAAGCTATGCGATTTTAATTCCTATATGTGTTGAGAGTTTCAATTTTTTTTGTTTTGTTGTTATAAGGACTTAAGAAATATTAGGTCGCCAGTACACGTGGCGTGCACGTAAGAAATCGCCGAGCTTGTGATAATGTGATGAGAAATCGGGCGATTATAGAATGGAATAGCAAATCATTTGATGCTGAAATCGGGCGATCTCATTTTGGGTGAAATGCTGGAAATCGCCGAGCAAGAGAAGCTCAAATCGGGTGATTTCCTCGTATACGAAAGGTAAAAATTCGCCGGGTAATTTAATGGGGAATCGGGCGATTTGAGATAATTAGCATACAACATGTAAACTTGGAACAAAAACATTTAACACTAGGCCCAACTTATAACAAAACAAGTGAGGGACAACTTTTCCTCAAAATGAGGAGGACCACGTTAACTCTAATTCCACCCTATAACCTATGATAAATATCTAATCCAAACAATTCAATCTTCACCATTTTCACTCCAAACCAACGAAAAAGCCAAGAAAGAAAAAGAGAAGGAGCCGAGAGAATTCATCCCAAAGGACCACTCTAACTTGCTTAGGATTTTGAGTAAGTGAATTTACCACTTTAAGCTACTTTGATTTCATTACTAGGTGTTAAAACATGTTTAAGATATAGAGGATCTAGGAACTTGAATATACCATAGGCGGCAAAAGCCCTAGGACTTGTTATGAAATCATAGTTTAGGGTCTCCTTGAGGTTTTACTTGGTTGTGGCTAATTTAACTTGCCCTAATATCATTACTTTAGTGTGAGAAGATCTTAAGGTAGTGTTCGATGTTTTGTGAGGAAGAATAAAGCCTTAGAACTGAGGAAAGTCTGGGGTAGATCGAACTAGGAATGCGATTTTGGGGAAATTAGATAACAAATCGGGCGACTATAGTTGTTTGACAAATCGATCGAAATGAACATGAGGGCTAACAAATCGGCGTGAGCCTGTACGCACGAAATCGGACGATTTCATATACAACCCAAATCGGCCGAAACTAAGTGCAACGAACACCAATCAGGCACTTTGAATACAAAGGAAATCGGGCGAAATCGATTGCCATGCAAACTCCACAAATCGGGCTAATCGTGACGTCACGATGACGAGGAAACGCGGCGATTTCCAAATCGGCCGAATCTCCTTAGGCACTCCATGCATGGAATCGAGCGAACCAAAGTGATTGGGAACAAATCGGGCCAAATAAATTGAAAGAACACGTGGCATGAGGAGAACAAATCGCCAAGATCGAGTTCAACAAGCCCTAAATCGGGCGATTTCGTGCAAGCCATAATCGGGCGATTTCTACCTATTGAAGACCTTAAATCGGCCGAATTGCTCAACCATTTCGTACGTGAAATCGAGCGAATTAAAGATGAACTAAAATCGAGTGAATTGAAAATTAACGACAACCTAACCCTTACCGAATTCATTAAGTCACGAAACTGATTAACTTCACTTAGGAATTACGGGGCAAGGGGCTCGATCTAGAATAGAAGCTAACGACCTAGAGTCTAACAAAATAAACGTAGTCGATAAATTAGTTCGATCTAACTAATTAATAGAGGCGTAACACTGATACGGCAATATTTATGTCTAAAGGTCGTACGTCAGGAGCGAACAAGGAGAACACTAAGTACGCTCGGACGACAAGTAAGTAGAAATCCAACTACAACACATAACTTGTGTGCTATATGTGTATGTGACTATATGCCTACGTGGTTTCGTGATTACGTGAATTAATCGTTACGCTTTCATATGGTAAGCATAAGTTGCATTTGTTTGCATATGCATGCTCATGTGCACGCACGAACTCATGGGGAAGGGTCATGGGATAGAGTGTGCATGGTGATATGTCGCTTGTACGCGACGAGGACTTGCCGATGTGGGCAAGTGTGTCGACTCATAGTTGAGTCAGGGGCTGTCTCCTATGCTACCAGGGCGGCGTTTTAGCTTCGTCGTACTATTATTGTAGATATATATTGATATCCTGTGGAAAGGATTTGGGCATGGCCCGTGGCAGTAAGGTGCGACCTGGAGGGTGCGACCTGAGGGTATAAGCGACACAGGGTGGAACCCTGGTGTAGGCGACCTCAGCGTGGGCTACCAGCGTGAGCGACCGCCGGACAGTCGGGGACGACCGGATTCATATGGCGACCCAGGGGAACGATGTGCATCCTAGGGTTCGGCCATCCGGCGTGGACCGCTGTCGTATTGTCCTTGAGGGACGTGAGCTCTTGTGGTGCATAGTGAGATTAGCCAAGGGCCCTGAGTTTTGCTAGTACGAGTGCTAGGTGCATCGACGCGGATTGCCCTTGCTTAGAAATTTATGCATTGGCAGGGTTTGCCTTTGCGGGGAAGGGACACGTGCATACATGCATGATTTCTGCTTACTGAGCCTCGGTGGCTCATTCTTTTATGTTATGTGTTGTAGGCGCCAGCGAGCACGGTACGTGATCGCATTAGATGACAAGGCCAATCTTTTGGAGTTTCGCGCTGCTTTTGGGGTGGACGTGTGTGTATGGATGACGACCTGTGAGGCCGGGCACATAGGAGCCTTTTGCTGTGCCGACGCACCATCGTCCTCGTAGTTAGATCGTGTCTGGAACTTAGTGTTCGACATGTATTCTTTTGACTTGTACAGAACATCATTCCATGATGTAAATAGGAAAAAATTTATACGCATTTTCAGTGTACCTTACTACTCATAACTCGCTAGGCACATAGGAATGCGCTAGAATAGGCAGTTAGGGAAGTGGCGGTCGTGACAGGGTGGTATCAGAGCTTCGGTCACAGGTCCTGTAGACTGTCCATACACACACACCCAAAAGAGCGGAAGCGGCCTTGTAAGTAAGTGTTAATTTTATGTGGATTTCTATGTTGCATAATTTTTTTGGCCTAGGACAATCAGGATAGAGATAGAAGATGGTAAGAACAAGAGGGGAGTCGAGCGGTGGCGATGACCAGAATAGGGGAAACACGGCCCCTACTGACAACCGTGACGCGACCATTTTCCAACTTACGGAATTGGTTCGCCAGCAGTCAACAAAGATACAACAGCTGATCCAACAGAACACCACGAATGCTGGAAACACTCAGGCCGACAGGGCAGAAATAGTGGGAGAAAGGTTCAGGAGGTTGAACCCACCAACCTTCGAGGATACGGCTGACCCGACGGCAGCCGAGGATTGGATAAGGACACTAGAGAGCATGTTCGTCTACAGCAGAGTCCCAGAGGCAGAAAAGGCTCTGTGCGCCGCGTTCCTTCTAAGAGGAAGCGCCGGACATTGGTGGGACACCATTATGGTGATCGAGAATCCTGCCACGATGAGCTGGGACAGATTCAAGGAGCTGTTCCGGGATAAGTACTTGACGGCCCCGGTGAGAGCCCAGCGTCTCAACGAATTCATAAACCTCAGGCAGGGATCGATGACCGTGGCGGAGTACATACGAAAGTTTGAGCAGCTGTCCAGGTTCGCAGCACACATGGTCAGCACGGACGCTCTGAAAATTGAACGGTTCCTAGGAGGATTGAAACCCGAGCTCTATAGAGATGTGAGCATGGCGGGAATCCAGGGAGCTACTTACGCTCAGGTAGCAGAGAGGGCAATGGTGGCAGAACAAGCTGAGGCTCGGATCGTGAGGGCACAAGAGGCCAAGCGCAAATTTACGCAAATGCAAGGAACACAATGGAGTGGAGGAAATCAGAAGCGGCAGTTTGTGCCTAAAGGTGGTAAAAATAAATTCCACAACAGGCCTCCTCAACAACCTCAGGGGACAGTGAATAGACCCCCGAACCCGAATCAGAATCAAGGGGCAGTGCCGATTCCCAACTGTCAGAGGTGCGGAAAGAGGCACTTCGGGAATTGCAATACGCTGGCCAACGCGTGTTTCAGATGCGGGAAGCCGGGACACTTCGTGAGACAGTGCCCGGAAGGTGCTTCGGGAAGTCAGGCCGGGAGCCAAGCAGGACCTCAGATGGTGCCAGCTCGGGTATATACCATCACTTCCGAGGAAGCGGAGAACAACCCGGCGGTGGTGAAAGGTACTCTCCTAATCCACCAAACTCCCACGTGCTTCTTAGTAGACTCCGGGCGACCCATTCATTTGCATTTGTGAAGTATGTGACAAAACTTGGAATAACGCCTGATAGTGTGAGTTGTGAGTATAGTGTAGCAATTCCAAGCGGGACCCCAATTAGGACTAGTCAAGTAGTGAAAAACTACCCAGTCTTAGTCGGCGACAAGGAGTTGCTTGTAGATTTAATAGTCAATCCGATGAACGATTACGAGGTGATCCTCGGGATGGTCTGGCTCTCACAATACGGAGCGGTGATAGACTGTAACCGTAAGGTGGTCACGCTCAGCACGGAAGGGGGAGAACCTCTCACTTTCAAGGGGACGGGCGAAAGAGGAATTGTTCCTAAGGTTTCGGCGTTAAAGGCCCAACGATTAATCAAAGCCGGATGCGAGGCATACCTAATGTTTGCGCTGAAGACAGAAGAAAATTCCTCTACAAAACTTGAAGATGTACCCGTAATTGAGGAGTTCCCAGACGTATTTCCGGAAGACTTGCCGGGACTACCCCCAGACAGAGAAATCGAGTTTACAATCGACCTGGTGCCGGGAGCTGCACCAGTGTCCAAGACTCCATACCGGTTAGCACCGACCGAATTGAAGGAGCTGAAGGAACAGATAGACGAACTCCTACAGAAAGGGTTTATTCAGACCAGTTTTTCTCCCTGGGGTGCGCCAGTTCTATTCGTGCGAAAGAAGGACGGCTCAATGAGGCTGTGCATAGATTACAGGGAGCTGAACAAGTTAACGGTCAAGAATAAGTATCCATTGCCCAGGATCGACGATCTCTTTGACCAACTACAAGGCGCCACAGTGTTTTCTAAGATAGATTTGAGGTTGGGATACCATCAACTGAAAATCCGCAAGGACGATATTCCGAAAACGGCATTCAGTACCAGATACGGGCACTTTGAATTCTAGTCATGCCCTTCGGGCTGACCAATGCGCCAGCAGCCTTCATGGACCTAATGAACCGGGTGTTCGAAGCCTATCTGGACAAGTTCGTGATTGTATTCATAGACGACATCCTCATATACTCGAAGACGAAGGAGGAACACGAACAACACCTACGAGTGGTACTTGGAGTACTGAGGGAAAAGCAGCTGTACGCTAAGTTTAAAAAGTGTGAATTCTGGCTGGACCAAGTAGCATTTTTGGGACACATTGTCTCTGGAGCGGGAATCTCAGTGGACCCAAGCAAAATCGAGGCAATCAATAACTGGCCACAGCCGACCAATGTACAGAAGTACGGAGCTTTCTAGGCTTACCGGCTACTATAGGAAATTCATAAAGTATTTTTCGAAAATTGCCTCAACATTGACAAAGTTGACCCGAAAGAATACTCCTTTTCAATGGAGCGAAGAATGTGAACGGAGCTTCCAAGAACTGAAGAAGCGGCTTACTACCACCCCAGTGTTGACGATACCCACATGAACAGGAGGATTCTCCGTTTATAGGGACGCCTCAAAAAATGGGCTCGGATGCGTACTAATGCAAAACGGAAATGTGGTGGCCTATGCCTCACGGCAGTTGAGGAGTACGGAAGGAACTACCCTACACACGACATGGAGCTTGCTGCTGTAGTCTTCGCTCTCAAGATTTGGAGGCACTACTTGCTTGGATGCGAAATCTACACCGATCACAAGAGTTTAAAGTATTTGTTCACCCAGAAAGAGCTCAATATGAGGCAGAGAAGGTGGCTGGAACTGGTGAAAGATTACGACTGTGTAATCAACTACCACCCCGGAAAGGCGAACGTGGTAGTGGATGCCCTAAGTCGGAAAGCAATGAGCACGGAACTTCAACGACTCGACGTGGAGATCGTACCATTGGGAGAAGTCGAGGTGAAGTTAGCAACCCTGACTCTGCAACCAACGTTACTGGAGCAGATCAGAAAGGCACAACAAAGTGACGAGTTTTACCTGAAAACCAAGGGAGCGCAGACTGAACAGTCGACGACGGACTTCGCATTTCGGGACGACGGAAGCTTATACTACAAAAGTAGATTATACGTGCCGAACGACGTGGATCTTAGACGAGTCATAATGACGGAAGCACATACCACACCATATTCGGTACACCCAGGGGCTACGAAACTATATAGGGATCTAAGGACTAACTACTGGTGGCCGGGAATGAAAAAGGACGTAGCAACGTTCGTGAGCCAATGCCTCACCTGCCAGCAAATTAAGGCAGAACATCAGCGGCCGGCTGGGACACTGCAACCTTTACCCATTCCAGAGTGGAAGTGGGACAATATAACGATGGATTTCGTGAGCGGATTGCCGAGGAACGCGAAAGGAAACGACGCAATTTGGGTAATTGTAGACCGACTTACCAAAACTGCCCATTTTCTGCCGATAAGTACAATGTTTACCATGGAGCGGTATGCAGAATTGTACATCCAAGAAATAGTAAGATTCCATGGAACACCCTTAACGATAGTTTCGGACCGCGACTCACGGTTTCTATCTAAATTCTGGACGAGTTTACAAAAGGCGATGGGGACGAAGTTGGCATTTAGCACAGCATATCATCCGCAAACGATGGCCAATCCGAGCGGACGATCCAAACGCTGGAAGATATGCTACGAGCCCGTGTGCTTGATTTCAAAGGCAATTGGAGAAAATACCTTCCACTTGTAGAATTCTCGTACAACAACAGTTACCAGGCCACGATTGGGATGGCTCCATATGAAGCCTTGTACGGACGGAAGTGCAGGTCCCCAATGCATTGGGATGAAGTCGGTGAACGGGCGATGTTAGGCCCAGACATGATACGAGAAATGACGGGAATTATCACGATGATCCGAGAGAGAATGCGTGCGGCGCAAAGCAGGCAGAAGAGTTACGCGGATTGGAGACGCAGACCGCTAGAATTCGAGGTGGATGATTGGGTTTTCGTGAAAGTATCACCAATGAAGGGAGTCAAAAGGTTCGGGAAGAAGGGAAAACTAAGCCCGAGATACATTGGTCCCTTCAAGATAATAAAGAGAGTTGGCGAAGTAGCGTACCAACTAGAACTACCTGCATCATTGTCGCAAGTACATGACGTGTTCCACGTCTCGACTCTACGGAAGTACATCGCTGACCCAAGCCACGTGTTGATAAACGACTCACTGCACCAACACTTGAAACCAGACCTGAGTTATGAGGAAATTCCCGTGGAAATATTGATGCATGAGACAAAGAGACTTAGGAACAAAGAGATTCCTCTAGTAAAAGTTCTGTGGCGGAATCAGTCTGTGAAGGAAGCCACATGGGAACGCGAAGATGAGATGAGAACCCGCTATCCCGAATTGTTTCCAACGGACTGATTTCGGGGGCGAAATCCTCCTTAAGGGGGGGGAGGATGTAGCACCCGGGCCCCCGTAAGTGTTTAGGGCCAATAAATTAGTGAAGTGTGACCTCGTATTGTATAGGTGCAATTACGTGATTTATGTGCATTATGTGACTTATGTGCCACTAACTTTGGGTCTATATAACTTCAAGCTATGCGATTTTAATTCCTATATGTGTTGAGAGTTTCGATTTTTTTTTTGTTTTGTTGTTATAAGGACTTAAGAAATATTAGGTCGCCAGTACACGTGGCGTGCACGTAAGAAATCGCCGAGCTTGTGATAATGTGATGAGAAATCGGGCGATTATAGAATGGAATACGAAATCATTTGATGCTGAAATCGGGCGATCTCATTTGGGTGAAATGCTGGAAATCGCCGAGCAAGAGAAGCTCAAATTGGGTGATTTCCTCGTATACGAAAGGTAAAAATTCGCCGGGTAATTTAATGGGAATCGGGCGATTTGAGATAATTAGCATACAACATGTAAACTTGGAACAAAAAACATTTAACACTAGGCCCAACTTATAACAAAACAAGTGAGGGACAACTTTTCCTCAAAATGAGGAGGACCACGTTAACTCTAATTCCACCATATAACCTATGATAAATATCTAATCCAAACAATTCAATCTTCACCATTTTCACTCCAAAACCAACGAAAAAGCCAAGAAAGAAAAAGAGAAGGAGCCGAGAGAATTCATCCCAAAGGACCACTCCAACTTGCTTAGGATTTTGAGTAAGTGAATTTACCACTTTAAGCTACTTTGATTTCATTACTAGGTGTTAAAACATGTTTAAGATATAGAGGATCTAGGAACTTGAATATACCATAGGCGGCAAAAGCCCTAGGACTTGTTATGAAATCATAGTTTAGGGTCTCCTTGAGGTTTTACTTGTTGTGGCTAATTTAACTTGCCCTAATATCATTACTTTAGCGTGAGAAGATCTTAAGGTAGTGTTCGATGTTTGGTGAGGAAGAATAAAGCCTTAGAACTGAGGAAAGTCTGGGTAGATCGAACTAGGAATGCGATTTCGGGGAAATTAGATAACAAATCGGGCGACTATAGTTGTTTGACAAATCGTCGAAATGAACATGAGGGCTAACAAATCGGGCGTGAGCCTGTACGCACGAAATCGGACGATTTCATATACAACCCAAATCGACCGAAACTAAGTGCAACGAACACCAATCAAGCACTTTGAATACAAAGGAAATCGGGCGAAATCGATTGGGATGCAAACTCCACAAATCGGGCTAATCGTGACGTCACGATGACGAGGAAACGCGGCGATTTCCAAATCGGCCGAATCTCCTTAGGCACTCCATGCATGGAATCGAGCGAACCAAAGTGATTGGGAACAAATCGGGCCAAATAAATTGAAAGAACACGTGGCATGAGGAGAACAAATCGCCGAGATCGAGTTCAACAAGCCCTAAATCGGGCGATTTCGTGCAAGCCATAATCGGGCGATTTCTACCTATTGAAGACCTTAAATCGGCCGAATTGCTCAACCATTTCGTACGTGAAATCGAGCGAATTAAAGATGAACTAAAATCGAGTGAATTGAAAATTAACGACAACCTAACCCTTACCGAATTCATTAGGTCACGAAACTGATAACTTCACTTAGAAATTATGGGGCAAGGGGCTCGATCTAGAATAGAAGCTAACGACCTAGAGTCTAACAAAATAAACGTAGTCGATAAATTAGTTCGATCTAACTAATTAATAGAGGCGTAACACTGATACGACAATATTTATGTCTAAAGGTCGTACGTCAGGAGCGAACAAGGAGAACACTAAGTACGCTCGGACGACAAGTAAGTAGAAATCCAACTACAACACATAACTTGTGTGCTATATGTGTATGTGACTATATGCCTACGTGGTTTTCGTGATTACGTAAATTAATCGTTACGCTTTCATATGGTAAGCATAAGTTGCATTTGTTTGCATATGCATGCTCATGTGCACGCACGAACTCATGGGGAAGGGTCATGGGATAGAGTGTGCATGGTTATATGTCGCTTGTACGCGACTAGGACTTGCCGATGTGGGCAAGTGTGTCGACTCATAGTTGAGTCAGGGGCTGTCTCCTATGCTACCAGGGCGGCGTTTTAGCGTCGTCGTACTATTATTGTAGATATATATTGATATCCTGTGGAAAGGATTTGGGCATGGCCCGTGGCGGTAAGGTGCGACCTGGAGGGTGCGACCTGAGGGTATAAGCGACACAGGGTGGAACCCTGGTGTAGGCGACCTCAGCGTGGGCTACCAGCGTGAGCGACCGCCGGACAGTCGTGGACGACCGGGATTCATATGGCGACCCAGGGGAACGATGTGCATCCTAGGGTTCGGCCATCCGGCGTGGACCGCTGTCGTATTGTCCTTGAGGGACGTGAGCTCTTGTGGTGCATAGTGAGATTAGCCGAGGGCCCTGAGTTTTGCTAGTACGAGTGCTAGGTGCATCGGCGCGGATTGCCCTTGCTTAGAAATTTATGCATCGGCAGGGTTTGCCTTTGCGGGGAAAGGAACACGTGCATACATGCATGATTTCTGCTTACTGAGCCTCGGTGGCTCATTCTTTTATGTTATGTGTTGTAGGCGCCAGCGAGCACGGTACGTGATCGCATTAGATGACAAGGCCAATCTTTTGGAGTTTCGCGCTGCTTTTGGGGTGGACGTGTGTGTATGGATGACGACCTGTGAGGCCGGGCACATAGGAGCCTTTTGCTGGTGCCGACGCACCATCGTCCTCGTAGTTAGATCGTGTCTGGAACTTAGTGTTCGACATGTATTCTTTTGACTTGTACAGAACATCATTCCATGATGTAAATAGGAAAAAATTATACGCATTTTCAGTGTACCTTACTACTCATAACTCGCTAGGCACATAGGAATGCGCTAGAATAGGCAGTTAGGGAAGTGGCGGTCGTGACAGTTTATTCCTTATGTTCGATACTCGTTTACTCACTTTACTGCACTACAAACGATAGGTCTACTGCCTATCGCACGTTGGTGATAGTAATTAGGTATTCGTTTTATATTATCACTTGTCGCAGTTGCAAATCATATTAGCACACCACGTGTCGATCAGTGAGGGACCCTCAGAGGAAAATAGGCTACCTTGAGCAGTTAAATGATACAAACCCACGACTTTGGCATCATTTTGAGAAAAGGACGCATGCAAGTAGTCGAAGACACACTCATGCGAGTCATTTAATATACATTATTAATCATGATTTGGCTGCTCTACCACGCGTAATTGTCCTACTTTAGTTCTCCAAGTTGCTTGTCCTATATAGAAGCTGAGACCACATGTTAAAGGCAGAGAACTTGGGCTTGAAACACATAGACGCTAGATCATATCTTCATCCTCTCAAATCTTGCTTAAGCCTACAATAGAATTCGGCAGAGCAACCAACACAGAGGACGCAGTCCGGGCTGCTGCGGTTGCTAATCATCAAGGTCGCTGCTCTTCATTCACATCACACGTCTGACGTCTCCCTCACGCTGAACATCCACAGGGCCGAGTTTTATTGTAGCACACACCTCTCAGCGGAACACCTTCTTGCTGACCTCGCTGCCAATCGAAGATCACAGCTCAAGGAGCAAGTAGGAGCCACCAAGCAAGCTGCTCTCGGGCAGCGTATACATTACGGTTGAAATTCTCCAAGCAACCAGCTCTTGTACGGGAGGAGGGGCAGTGAACACGGAGGCGATCTTTCAATAGCTGGGAACGAGGCGAAACTCACGACCTTGCCGTATCATTGACGACCAAGAAGAAGCGAGAAAGCTACGAGCACGATCCCAAGGGTCTCCAAGGTGCCTCTTCCGCGACGGAGAGAAACTGAGGCGACACGTGACAACTCGAGCATCATGATGGGGCATATTCTTTACCTGTGATATCTTATTCTCAACTGTTTTGTTGATTATGATTGTCCCCATGTTAGCTTAAATGACTTATGTGATTAAGGCCGTAGTAGGCCGGATTATGAATTCGTGTTCGAATTTTATTTAGTCGTATGAGTTAAGTTACATATTTCTTGTTTGTGCTTAATGCTTGCATGTGCTTGATCATCATATGCATGAATCTTGATTGGTTTATGAGTTAGAACTATACACATGGAATACCACGACGTAAAACGGACTAGTTGGAATTCGGTTTCGTCTTGTGGTTTCCGAGACCTTAGGCGCCGAAAGCGTATGAACTCAGGGTAATTCATAGAGCCGAATGCGTGCGGAGTAACTACAGTCATATAGAAATATAGTTGATTGGTTCATTTTCGCATAGGGCTGCTAAATACGTGAATAACAGGTAGCGCTTACATAGGAATTTCTACCTTAACTAGATTTATATTGATTAGATAAAATCGATCGCATGAATACGTAGAATTACTCCGTGTCGAATATGTGCTTAAATCACGTTTGTCGTTGATCGTTTCTTTTATTTATCATTCTATGTTTATTTGTTTGCCGTATTTTTATTTAGTTTCATTAAAAGAAAAATATATAAAATGTCAAAGAAAATTCGCTTTAGTCTAAATTAAAGTTCAGAATAATACTTAAAAATTAATCGAGCTGTTGGTCCCGATTGCACCAAACAAGGAATCAAAGAGGCTTTAATGGAATGAAAAGGGAGTATTCTCACCTCTGAGTGTGTGTATTGTGTGAAAAATTTGGATAAGCCTTTTATCTTGATTACCTTCAAAAGTGAGTTGGTAAAACCTTATATACCACATTAACCTAGGTATATTAAGGCCCAATCACTAAATATAAGATAATTACATTATAGTCCTAAGCCTAAGCTAAAGGATAATTACAAAATAAATCCTAAGACCTAAACTATTGACACAATCTATTAAATATCCTAACAATCTCCCCCTTTGTGTCAATTGTTGGAGTCTTGGATCTTGAGCGTAGTGGTGGTGGATTAGCGTGTGAGTGTTTCCCGAAGCCCTAGCTTGAACTCGAAGGCGCGGAGATTCCTTCGAAGTACCATTCGATTAGCTATAGCGTCAATGAGCTTCGCGAACTTGGATCGGCAGAGAGGATCTTCTTCTGAAAGTATGCGGCAAATCTTCATGAGTTTCTCTTGGATGATGGTGAGCGTTCCATCCGAGAACTTTGCCACTTCGGAGCAGCGCAGCATCCTCATCTTTCCCTTATAGTTCGAGTAGGCGACCGCCGGATCGTCTCCGTCGATCACATCGCCTTCTCGGTAGTCGTCCGCGTTCTTGAAAGATGGGCGAGTCAGATTCACCTTCTTCAGGTTGTGCTCCACCGCCATCTGCAGATCGTGGGTGGCGAAGAATCTGACCTGTCGGAGCATGTGGCGTTTGAGAGCCACATATCCCATGGTGACCGGTTCAGCACGTACGAGATGTCCAGAGCTTCTGAGGACGAGTCTGAACTGCTTCATGGATTCCAGCATGCTGTACAGGTCCTTTGGACTCTTGGCGGAGGTCAGTAACTTTGCAGATGGGGGCCCGATTCATTTCCTGAGCGATGTTTTCCTCATCGGATAGCGTCCTTTTTGTGCATTTGTGGCAGAGAAGGCTCCATCGATAGAGCTGCTTCTTTCTCTCGCTCCAATTTTGGATGTTCATCAGCTCATATTCGTCGAAGGTTGTGATGATCTGCTCCTTGCGTCGCCAGATCCTCTTCCTGATCTCTTCTTGAAACGGCGCGGTGATCTTTTTGTTTTCCCACGGTGCTTCCGGTATATCCACCGTGGGTACATCCGTTTGAGCAGCAGGGGCCTCAGTTTGTTGCGTTTGGAATTGTAGGATGTTCTCGAGCTCGGCAGGTTCAGCGTCGTACTCCTATCCATCCTCGTTGTCTGCAGTGTTGATCAGCGTTAGTGAGGCTTCCATTAGCAGACGTCGAGCGTTTTCCACCAGCTTCCTGGCTGCTACTGCATCGGCGGGTGTGTACAGCCATTCATCATTGAAGATGTAGGCTTCGATCTCGTTCTGTGCGCAGTAGACGTCCTCGGGAGCTATGTTGGAATCGGTGTTGAGAGGAGTGTCGCTGTGTGGTGGCGAGGGTGTTGCGTTAGAAGAGTTTGTGGATTGTGGGGATGGTTGTGGTGGAGACTCTGGTGGTTCAGTTGTGGTGATGGTTTTGGCAAGGATGATTTGGGTGTCGGGTGGTGTAGGTGTGGTGGTGGCCTCTAACATCGATGTGATAGTTAGAGGTTCGGAGACTGTGGGTGGAGACGGTGTGGGGGGGTCTCTAACGTCGATGACGATTAGAGTTTTGGAGACGGTAGTGGGTGGTGGTGAGGGTGATTTGGCTAGTGACTCAGGGTAGATAAGGTGGGTTTTTTGGCTAGTGGGGTGTGAGGTTTCTGTTACGGGCGTTGTTTCAGGCCCGGAGGAGGAGGACGGCGTCGAGTGCATGAGTCCTTGGGATTGTTGGCCTAGCTGCCTATTCTCCCCCTCGCGGCGATCTTGATCATCGTCTTGATCGTCGCGCCTGATCCCGCTGGACTCGCCTTGAGCGCGGCAAGTCATGGGTTGAGTCATCATTCTCTTCATCTGCTGTTCCTCCTCGTCGAGTTCCGTCATCGACTCGAATCTTGTTCGTAGAAGGTAGAATAGCTCCTTCGCGGAAATGGCAGAGAGAATGGCTTCAGCATCCACATTCTGAGTCGGTGGTGGCGTCTCCGGGGCCACACCTTTCCCTTTGTCGACGGTGGACGCATCGAGACGCGCGTAAACTTTATCGAGAATCGACGCCTCAAGAGTCTTTGCAAACTCTTGAAGACGGGTCTCTAGCGCGGTCTCGGTGACGAAAGTGGGTAAGGTTAACAAGTTGGATTCACGGAGAATGCCAACTGACACCGAATCGGAGAAGATTGCCGATCGGCGCCCGTTTGCACAGGACTGGAAAAGACGGGGTCACTTAGACTTCCCGTTGGCATCATCGATGAGACGGACTCAATCGAATGATGGCCTAGGCTCAAGGTTGTTGTGATGTTGGCCGTGCTAGGTCTTCCGCTCTCAGTCACAGAGACATCACCGAGCGTTCTGACAGAGTCACGAAGACTCTGTGGTGCAGTAAAAGGTGTATGTGTCCTAGAAATGGATGAAACTATGGGGAGTGAGGGCACTATACTCGATGTGCATGAAGAGGATGCAGTCTGAGGCGAGGGACTGCTTGTTTCAACATCGACTATCTCCAAGTGGGATGTCGATGGTATACGTGGCTCCTCGTGGAATGAAATATCTTCCTGTAGAGAGGAAGATAAGTGGGTTGGTGGGGTCGTTTGCGTGGTTGAGCCAGATGCCACGACTTCTACTCGGGAGGTGAACACATCACCTCCTGTACCTATTGGTTCGGCTCGGCTTATCTGTGGCTGAGGAGGTCGATCGTGCTTTTGTTTCGATCGATGCTCCGTGGGGCGGCTTACGTCATCCTCTCGCGACCGTTTTTTTTCGGAGCGCGGTGGAAGAGGATGCGGCGCGACTCGATGACTTTTTGGAGGTAGTGGTGGGGGTTTGGCTAGTCCCGGGGTTGGGAGCAGTGGGGTTGATCTGCGCCGTAGGGACAGTAGATAGGGGTCTGGGGCTTTCTCGGAATGAGGCGGTTGAGGCGCGGTATTCCTGGACGTGTGGATTTGTCTGGTCTGCGTAGGCGAGAACTTCGTCCGGAATTATCATGGCGTGTCGGTCCTTCGCCGGGGTGTTTTTCTTCGTGAACTTCTCGACCGTGGGAATGAGGAAGTGTTCCGCTGCCGGTCGGATGCGAATGTTGGTGGAGTGCAACCGGAAATGTCTGATGAGAGCTGGGAGCCACCGCATGTAAGGGACGAAGCGGTTTGTGACTCCCTTGGCAACTTCCCGGTCGCGACGTTGGATCATTGAGACAAGATCCATCCAGATGATGTCGGCGTAGTTGTACTTGCGGTTGTGAGCGATGCCGGTGAGGATGGTGAGGATTTGAGAGTTTCCCCGGTCCTGACCAGCATGCTTCCCTGACATGCATTTGTTCACCGGCACGTACAGTGTGCGCCAGGGTTGAGGTAGGTTGCGGGTGGTGACTTCACTGAGGACAAGTGGGCCCTTCTTCTTCTTGGTTTCTGGTTGATAGCCCAGCCGGTCTATGTCCTCGATGAGTTGTTCATGGGTTGGTAGTGGGTCGTATGGTGAGTAGATTGGGAGTTGAAGCACTTTTGTAGTAGTTTGCGAGTGAGGACCACGGTTTCTTGATCAATTGGGCGGATAAGGTTTTGGCAAGATGGAGTGGTCCAGCTAGTTGCAGTGTATGCCAGAATTGTTGAAGATACACCTGTGCTTCTGGCTCGCCATATGTGAGGGCATGGCGAAGTGGGTGCCCTTTGAGGATTTCGACAATTACGGGGGCATCGCACCGAAAGCTGTGCAGTCCACCTTGTAGTTGTTGGGAATCAGGGCCGCCCATTGACTTAGTGGGAAGATCAGCTCGGGTGGTGGGACATAGAGACGCGTGTTGAGTTCGATGCGAGCAATGTCCCTTTCGATTGCAGCCGCCTCAAGCGCTTCAATTGTGCTTTGATCTTTTTCAGTCATATCTGTTGTTTCAAAAAATTTTCGCATGCAGAAGGATTTAGCACTTAGTAATTTTGAATTGAAGACAATTTTCGCATGTAAGTAGTGGAAAATTTTCGCAGATTATGATATGTAGGCATGCCAAGAAAATTTCGCAGATAGAGTAAGATTTCGCATGTATTGGAAGGTTGTCGGATGTCAAGAATTTTTGCAAGTTGTCCAAATGTTTCGCATGTAATGAGAAATTTTCGCAAGTTTTATCACATAGACATGTCGTGAGAAATTTCCGCACATTGAGTAAATTTTGCAAGTATGGGAAAATTTCGCAAGTTATATCATATAGACATGTCCTGAGAAATTTTGCGCATGACAGAGTAAAATTTCGCAAGTATGGAAAATTTCGCAAGTTATATCACATAGGCATGTCGTGAGAAATTTTCGCAGATTGAGTAAAATTTCGCAAGTATGGGAAATTTCGCAAGTTAGGAAATCTTACAAGTTGTTCAAATTTTTCGCATGTATCAAAGAACATTCACATGTAGTATATCCATGAATTTTCGCATATAAGGTAAAATTTTCGCAAGTTCTATGAAAGTTTCGCGGAGGGAAAAGGCTTTGTGGACTGAGAAAAATTTTGTTCACTGTAGTTGCGAAAAATATGTAATATGAAGTGAAGTGTATTAGAATTTCGCGGGGCTAAACTCACTGTAGCAGAGAAAGTTGTGTCGTGAGGGAAAAAGATTTTCTCAGATAAACTTTCGCGGGACTTAACATGCTGTAGCAGCGAAAAAAATTTAACACATGTAAATTCTCGAATGAAAGTTTCGCATTTCCTTAGTCACTGTAGCAGCGAAAATTTTAGCGCTGGAAATTTCTCGGATAAAATTTCGCGGAACCTCACTCACTGTAGTAGCGAAACTTTCAACGTAAGAAATTTCTCGGAAAAATTTTCGCGGAACTGTCCTCACTGTAGCAGCGAAAATTAACGTTTTAAAGCAATTTTTCTTGAGAATTTTCGCGGTGAAGAACACAGTGCGAAAGCATGCGAAACGACGCAATGATTTTAGCCTTAGGCCTACTCAAATCTCAACCAAAATGATATAATCTGGGCTTAATCGACTCGTAATTGAATGGGCAATGCATATTTGGGGATATTAAACATTAATAACATATCATGAGTTCGATTCAGAGGCCGCGAAAAATTTATTCTAACCTAACAAATTTAATCGAAACGGGGCAAAACAGCTTAAAGTGACTGGAAATTGATTTATCTGAGGTGTATTCATACCGAGAAGCTGATTTGCGACAATGGAGGTAGCAGAAACGGATTTTGAAACCAGATTTTGACGACGACGCGATGCGGGGAGTTGCGAAATTTTTGAGAGAGGGGTTGCGAAAGTTTTGAATTTTCTCGGGAATTTTAGGATAGTGAATAACGTTAAGGGTTTGGGGTTTTAGGGACTGTTCATGCGAAATTTTGTGTAAATGGGCCGAAATTCATGGGCTTGGTCAAAGCTGGTCCAGATATGATTTTCGCGGGCTTGGTCAAAATTGGGTCCAATTGAAGCTCAATTGGTCCAATTTTGACCCTTTTTGACCAGAAATTTTAAAATTCAACCCAAAACATTTTAATCAGTCCAATTTTGACTCAATTTGACCAAACTTTAGAATTTCAACACAAAATTTTATTTTTATATAGCATAATCAGAAACTCCCCCTTCATCTAAAGCTCTCCTTTTTAAGTAATGGAAAAATCAGAAGCTCCTCCTTAATCGAAAACTTTACTTTAAAAATAATAGAAAAATCAGACACTCCCCCTTAATCGAAAACTCCCCCTCAAAAGACATAATTCAGAAGACACATAGACAATGGAGTGAAGTGGAAAGGAAATATGTACACTTAATCAAAGTTCATGTAGGGGAGATTGATCACAACTGAATATTCAACATGCCCAACATAGTCACTAGGTGTTGGAATCGTTTGACATCCAACGGTTTTGTGAAAATGTCGGCCAGTTGATCTTCGGTTGTGACGTAGTGCAATTCAATCGTCCCTTGTTCGACATGTTCTTTGATGAAGTGGTGACGAATATCTATGTGTTTCGTCCTCGAGTGATGTACTGGATTACTCGTCATCGCAATTGCACTCTTTGAGTCACAATAAATGGGAATTTTATCAACATGAAAATTAAAATCTCGTAGTTGGGTTCTCATCCACAAAAGCTGTGAACAACAACTAGCGGCGGCGACATATTCTGCCTCCGTCGACGAAGTTGAGACACAATTTTGTTTTCGAGACGACCAACTCACGAGTTTACCGCCCAAGAAGTGTGCAGCTCCAGAGGTGCTTTTTCTATCCATCTTGCATCCTGCGTAATCCGAGTCAGAGAATCCAACCAGCTTGAAGTCCGATCGAGTGGGGTACCACAAACCCAGATTGGGTGTTCCTTTGAGATAGCGGAGAATCCTTTTGACAGCAGTGAGATGGGATTCCTTCGGTGTAGCCTGAAAACGAGCGCAGATTCCTGTCGAGAGAACGATATCCGGTCGACTAGCAGTGAGGTATAGAAGAGAGCCTATTATCCCACGATAGACGGTTTTGGTCGACAGGAGCACCAGATGGGTCCGCGTCGGGTCGGCCAGAGGGAGACATAGGTGTTGCAGCAGTCTTAGCATCCTTCATTCCATATTTCTCGAGGATGTCATGGATGTATTTGGACTGGTTGATGAAGATTCCGTCGGGGAGTTGTTTTACTTGAAGACCAAGAAAGAAATTCATCTCGCCCATCATACTCATTTCGAATTTTTCTTTCATCAAATTGCGAACTCTTCACACAGTTGTGGTTCAGTCGATCCAAAATGATGTCATCGACATAAATCTGTACAATCATGATGTCAGGGTCACTCCGCTTGGTGAAGAGGGTTGTATCCAGAGATCCTTTCTTGAATCCTGACTGAACGAGGAAATCTGAAAGGACGTCATACCAAGCTCGGGGAGCTTGTTTTAGTCCGTAGAGAGCCTTGTAGAGTCGATAAACGTGATGAGGAAACTCTTCGCTCAAGAACCCTTCAGGTTGATCAACATACACTTCTTCTTTGAGAAATCCATTCAGAAATGCAGTCTTCACATCCATTTGGTAGACTTTAAAGTTCTTGTGAGCAGCAAAGGCAAGAAAATTCTTATAGCTTCGATCCTGGCAACGGGGGCAAAAGTTTCATCGTAGTCGATTCCTTCTTGTTGGTTGTACCCTTTAGCCACAAGTCTTGCTTTATTGCGGATGACAACACCGTCTTTGTCCTTTTTGTTCTTGAAGATCCACTTCGTGCCGATAATGGATCTGTTGTGAGGTCGTGGTACGAGTTCCCAACTTGTAGACGTTCAAACTGATTTATTTCCTCCTGCATTGCAATCAGCCAATCAGGATCGTTGAGAGCTTCAGCTACTCGTGATGGTTCGACTTGACTGAGATAGCAAGCAAACAGACTTTCATTCATCGTGGCTGAACGCGTCGAAACACCGGATGTGGGATCCCCAATAATCTGATCGGTAGGGTGAGAGCGAGCCCAAAATGGTACATTTGTTTGTGAGGAGCTGGCCGCATTTGTATCGATTTGAGACTCATTAGATTGGGGTCTGGTGTCCGAAGAAGAGATCTCAACCGTAGTGGATTGAGAGGGTTCAGCATCAGGATCAGCAATGTTTCCAGGGTTGGGTAAAATGTCGTCTTCATTGAGATTGAGTGCATCCAAGTTTGGAGGGACGACGTCATTGCCGATAGCTGGTGGTGTAGGTGGAGTGGGTGCAGCGGTAGGTTCAGTGGTGGCGGCGGGAGTCTTGGGAACTGGATAGAAGTACTCGAAAAGTAGATCGAGGTCCAGTTCACCAGAGTTGCCCTCAGATGAGGAAGTTCCCGCCGTTGAAGGTTGACCTTTTGTCAACGACTGTAGAAGACCTGGTTCTGGACTAATATGAGCAGAAGCCATGAGGTCGCCTTCGCTTTCGTCAAAGGTGACATTTGTGCTCTCAATGACAGATCGTTTCTCCTTAAGATGACTCTGTATGCCTTCGAGTTTAGTGAATAACCAACAAAGATTCCTTCGAGTGCTTTTGGATCAAGCTTCCCAAGATGTTGGCGATCGTTGGCAACAAAACATCGGCATCCGAAGACCCTTAGATAAGATATATCTGGTATACGACGGTTGTTCAACATCTCGTATGGAGTGCGGTTGAATCTCTTGTGGATGGAAGCCCGGTTCTGTGTGTAACAGGCCGTTTGAATTGCTTCGCCCCAAAGAGTGTGAGGAAGGCCGGATTGAATGAGGAGAGTCCTGGCTGCTTCAAGTAGTGTCCTGTTCTTACGCTCAACGACACCATTCTGTTCCGGTGTCTTCACAGCTGAGAACTGCTGAGTGATGCCCTGAGTGGCATAGAAATCACTGAGCTTCTTGTTCTTAAACTCAGTTCCGTTGTCAGTTCTGATAATCCGAACCTTCTGTTGATGAAGAGTTTGGGACGTAACAACAAACTCGATAATTATATCAGGAACTTCATCCTTTGTACGAATGAGTTTCGTCCATGTGTAGCGTGAAAAATCGTCGACAATCACAAGAATATACCGTCTTCCTCCGAGTGTGGCCGTAGGCATTAGGCCACATAGATCCATATGTAAGAGCTCGAGGATGAGCTTAGAGGACGGTGTTTCCTTGGATATGTGAGACGATCGCTTCATCTTCCCCAATTCACAGGCAGAGCAGAGGTGTTCCTTATGATATGTTAGTTGGGGTAGACCGTTGACGAGTTTATTCTGACGCAGTTTGTTGATAGTCTTGAATTGAGATGTGAAAGCCGTCGGTGCCATAGATCATTCAACTTAGGTGCAGCCCGAGAGAGAAGCATACTGGTCGAGAGGTCGTGAGATTGAGTACGTAGAGGTGAGACGTGCGCGTTCCAGAAAGAAGTGGCAGTCCCGATGCATCTATAATGCTGCAGATGTCAGATTCGAAGAGAACCTTGTATCCTTTGTCGCAGAAACGACCTATGCTGAAGAGATTGTAGCTCAAACCCTCAACGTAAGAGATGCCCTTGATCGTCAGTTTGTCATGGACGAGATCACCAGCGCCATTTGACTGTTTCCAAAGGAGACCCTTCCGAGATAGCGCTCGGAGAAGTTGCTCAACGCTCCTTGTTCCCCGTCATGTGTGTGGAGCAACCCGAGTCTAGATACCACACATGACAGACCTGCAATCATCAACAAACGTTGGGTCCCCGTTTTCGGACGGGACATTCTTGTGATATATGTAAGTTTTTATGCGCTTAATGGGAAATATGGTTACTAAATCAGATTGTGTTGATTCTAGTTTAGCTTTCCCTTTATCGTTTGTTTGATGAGGTGGGATTATGGTTTTTCTAACCCAAATTTCCTAACTTGTGCTTGCATGTATGGCGCCTTATACATGAATTGGCGTGAGTAATGTGGTTGTTGTTTTCGTGCTTCGGTTTTGGTCGCCTTTGGCTTTCGAGTAGTAGGTGAGTTTGCGTTTGACGACGGGAGGCGTTTTCGCTTGACCTTGGGTTTAGGCGAGATGGGAGAATTCAGTGACGTCGTAGATAAGGTTCGCTTGCGAGGTCTGAGGGTTGCGTGTTCATGTGTTTCATATTCATGAAATCGTGGGAGAAACAAAATCATTGCAGCAGCACATAGACATAAGTTTGGTAAAAGAAAGATAAGTTTTGACAACATAATTGTCTACGAACTTTGGACAGTGGGATTCAGTACATAGAGAGGAAGGACGAATATAGGATGGTTTTTTTCTTCTTGTCATCGAAGAGTGGGTTCTCCTTTATTTGATGCGAACTGCCTTCCAGAGACGTCGAACTCACATTCCCTGTATCCATAAGAATACTAGAGTTAGTGTTAGAACATATGTCAGCTTCATGAGTCATTTTCGCCGTCCTCTTACATTTACATGTTTTAAATCGGGTACTTGACTCGATGTAGAGGGATAGTTCGTATTGGGAAATTTTTCTAGTGTGTAGATTTTGCTAAGTAGTTCATCTCGCTCATTTGCAAAGGCCTTCCTTTCTACTTCTAGTTGTCGTTCTAGTTCTGCTATGAGTAGTAGTTTCTTTGGGATGTAGGTGCGAGAGAGCACATCTTGGAACGCAACTTCCTGTTCTTCGTTTGGGAGTAAGGTTTCGACATCCTCCGAGGGTGAGGATATCTTAGTCTTATCTCTATTATTCAATTCTGTGTAGTCATACGCGATTTCTGCCCAATGAATGTTCTGTTCTCTTGTTTCTTCTGAGATGACAGCGGAGGATGATCTCACAAATGGCTTAAGCTGCGGGGGAGCACCATTTCTTGTTTGCAGGAACGTAGTGTTGCACATGTTATATCTTTTAACTGTCAGCGGTGTTGGATTGCAATTGCTAGAAAGTCCAATCCCCCCCGGGCGTTGTAGAATTCTGTTTCCACTGGTTGGTTCAATAGGCATAAGATGCGTGAGTTTTCGTTTCTAAGGTGAAGTTGCTCTTCAAGTTCCTTCACCTTTCGGTACAGCCTAACTCTTTCCTTGGTAAGTAGTTCATATTGGGATGCAGTTAGGAGACGAGATGTTTCGCATGAACTGATGGCCAGTGTGGTCTTCCTTTACCTTATTCTCATTTTGCTTATTCTTGCTTTGCAGACGTTTGACTAACGCTTCGGTGGCCATTAGACGTTCATTTGCACAAGCAAGCTCTTCTATTTTTAAACTAAGTAATGCATAGTTGTTTTCAAATTTTAGCCTAAGTTCATCATAAACCTTAGCGTCTACGGTGGGGTTTCTTATGGTGGGTCGGTGACTAAACACATCATCGAGTTGCGAGATTCGTACCTCAGACTCAGCGTTGGTAGGAGTCTTAGCTGTGTTTTCACCGGTGTGACCCATCTCCTCGTCCTCGTCATGTTCGACCAGCCTTGCCATGCAGCAATCTTGATCCTGAGGCTCCTCGTCTTCTGAAGTGTCGTTCACCCATTCAGCTTCTTCAGTAAGCAGAACTTTGCCACTTTCCATTTTGCGGGTCATTCTGGCCTTACGGTCGTAGCCTGAGTCCTTCACGCGTGGGGCGTGGCATTCTTGGCAAAGTGGCCTGTCTTTCCACATCGAAAGCACTTCACAGACTTTTGAGGTGCTGAGTCCTCCTCTTTCTTTATCGGCTTTGATTCTTCTGTGGGAGTGGTCTTTTTGCTGCCGCTAAAGGTCCTTTGGCGATTGGAGGAGGATGAAGATTTTTTCCCGATCTTCTTTGTGACCATCTTTGTGAGCATTGCCAGTTGTTTGCGTAGATCACGAACATCTTCATCCGATTCTGTATCAGCTTCGGATCCTGAAGAGGCATCAGATATAACAGCTGGTAGCTTCCCTTTGTTCTGTTTGGCCTTAGAGATGGAAGATCGTTCGGTAGTCTTGTTTGAGAGGAGAGCCAGCGGATCGACTCGAGTGTTGTTAGACTGAGGTTGCACGTATGGAGCATAGGCAGATAGGCTGTCGTAGAGAGCATGAATGGAGGTGTTGGAGAGGTCCTTACTCTGAATCATCATAACAGTTGCATTTCCCCAATGTGGTTTGAGGCTACCAAGGAAGCGGTTGTTGATGTCGAACTTGTCCCTCGAGATCCTGGCTTTCTTGAGTTCATTGATGACCTTCAAGTAACGGAGATATGTGTCACGCAGCTCCTCTCCTTCATAGGCTTGGAAATGTTCATACTGTGAGAGACATGCTGATTTCCTCCCCTGAGCACTCTCAGTTGTGCCTGCCATAATTTCTACGAGTTCATCCCATATTTCCTTAGCAGTTGTGCAGCACTCGATGTGAGCGTAGACTTCGTTGCCCATAGCCTGGAAGAGGTATCCTTGGCAGTCTCGTCGGCCTGTACGCGAGCCTCTTCATCCTCATTGATGGGACCTCTTGGAGTGCAGCGTTAATCCATGGGAGGGTTTGCGTTTGGCTGTGCAGGGATGATTGTCCAGAATTGTGCTGGACCATTGAAGATGGAGTCCAGTAGGTTTTGAGAGAGTGGTGCGCCTTTGTTCCTGATGAATGTGAGGAACCGGTTTGTCCATATGCTGTAGTCGCCTTGTCGCAGCATAGGTGGCCTGGTGTCGGAGCCCACTGTTGAGATGTCATTCGTGGTAGACATGGTTGGTGCAGTCAAATCGTCCGTGGTTTTGATCTTAAATAGATAAGAGAGTTAGTAACGAACGAAATGAGAAATATGAGTTTAACGAGTAGAGTTTTGAGAGAGAAAAAAAATTGTTTACAGAATTTCTTAGAGCTAAGTGAGCGTGTGTGATGGTCGATAATGTATGAAGAGAAGATATATCTTGAAATTAGGAGAAGTTCTAGAAATTTTGAAAACGATTTTTGAGGTGAGATAATATTTTATGTCAAAGTGGTCTAGGGTGATAGGACTAAAGTGTAAGGATCAAATCTTAAATAAGTTTGAGAAAAATTTAACCCAAGAACACAAGAAAAGGACTTAACACGTTAGGAGAGAAAAAAAAATTCGCGGTTTTAGAGGACGTGTTTATACGAAGAGTTATCCGAGAAATTATGTGTTGAGAAATTTCGATGCTTGTGAGTTTTAATGAGAAATTCTCGGAGAAGAGAAAAATTCTCAGTGGAAAATTTCTCGGATTTTAAAAATTTCGCATGTGAGGAAGATTCTCAGTTGAGAATTTTAAAGCTTTGCAAGAAAATTTCGCAAGTTATAAAATTTCGGAAGGAAGAAAAAAAATTCTCAGTTAGGAAATTTTCTCGGATTTGAGAGAGTCGTGGTTTTGGAAAACTTCCTTAGACGAATTTTCGCGGATTTGCAAATTTTTTTCTGGTTTTGAAAAATTTCTCGGATATATAAAATTTCTCGCTGAGAAATTTCGCGGCTCAGGAAATTCGCGGAGTAAGCTCTCTTGGATATGGAATTTCTCAGATTATGAAGAGTAAGAGCAATTTTCGCAGTTGAAAGTTTCTCAGATTTTGAAAGTAGACAGTTGCGAAAAGTGCCGTGAAAGTGAAATTTTCGCGGTTTAAAAATTCTCGGAATAAAATTTCGCGGATTTGAAATTTCACGGACTTGAACGATTCAGCAAGAAGTTTCGCGGGCAAGAACAAGCTTTCACTGTTCCATTGCTTACACGCGTTTTGCCAGAAAATCGTCTCGTTCTTGCTCAAATCTCAGCCAAAATTGCTCAAACTTGATCCTAAGCTTCAGAAATTCTTTCCTAAACACATAATCGACCGATTTGTGAGCTAAAAACAACAAAAATAGATTAAATCGACTAAAACAGAGAATGGCCGAAATGACTTTTTCTGAAAAACTTTTGCTTCGATCTTGCTCAAAACTCGTTAAAACTGATCCAAAAACTGATCTAAAAGTGTTCTAAAGCATTTTAGGTAAAGAATCGATCTGGGGAAAGGTTTTAAACACGAAAACGCAGCATCAAAACCCAAACCGAGTTCAAATGGCCGAAAGTAATATTTTGCCCAAAAACACCTTTGATCTTTCTCGTAATCGAACGAAACTGGATTCAAATCAATGCAGATCGATCCACGTTTGCTCTGATACCACTTGTTGGTCCCGATTGCACCAAACAAGGAATCAAGAGGCTTTAATGGAATGAAAATGGAGTATTCTCACCTTTGGGTGTGTGTATTGTGTGAAAAATTTGGATAAGCCTTTTATCTTTGATTACCTTCAAAAGTGAGTTGGTAAAACCTTATATACCACATTAACCTTAGGTATATTAAGGCCCAATCACTAAATATAAGATAATTACATTATAGTCCTAAGCCTAAGCTAAATGATAATTACAAAATAAATCCTAAGACCTAAACTATTGACACAATCTATTAAATATCCTAACACGAGCTATCCTCGTGGATCGATACTTGGACTTACGTCCATTTTATACACTTGCACGACCTAGTACACTTGCTAAGATTCGAGCGTGTCAAGTTTTTGCCGCCTTTGCCGGGGATAGCTGTAGTATTAATTCTAAAATATATTCTGAGTTTTAGTTCAAACAATTGTATTTCTATTATTTTATTAAATTTCTAAAAAACAAGAGTTTAAATAAAATATTTTATAAAATAATATATATTTTATCTTGATTATTATTATTATTATCATTATTTGTTAGGTCCCTAGATTATCAACTCTAAGATCCTAGGCTTCAATCTTAAGTAATTCGACTAGAATTGTATGAATTTCGAATTCGATCGAAACCTTCTTTGAGAGCTCGAGAGTGAGACAGATTTCTGCGTTTCTCTCTCTAGAAATGGTTGCAAGCCTTTCGGATCAATTCAATATTTTCTCTATTCAATTCACAAGTGTACATGAGTATTTATACCAAACAGACTTGGTATAAAAACAACTTAAGTCCTAATCTAAGGACAATACAATAAATGCCCCTAATTACGAGAACAACTAATAAAATCAAAGCACAACTAAAGTGTATTCTACATTCTCCCCTTTGTTCTTGATTGCTCTTCTGCACGATTGTCCTCGTCGGGCATAGAAGGACCTGCACAAGCCCAGCGCGTGCCCGTAGTTCCTTAGTTCGTCAGCTCCAATCGCTCCTCGACAGCTTCAAGTAGTTCCATCAGAAGCGGTTGTTCTCTTACGAACCTATGTTGATGCAGCATGGTTTCCTTGTTGATCTCTTCCAATCTCTTCTCTATATTTTTCCTGATTGCCTAAGCGTCCCATCACAAAATTTATGGACCTCAGTCTTCAGCATCAACCTATTATTCGTAGCAATTGGATTGTAATAGGTGTTTCCTAGGACTGAGCTTATGTGTACGTGATTGTTGGGAAGTCCTTCGACCTCAGGTCCTTTATTAAGCGGAGATGTCATGTTGACCTTCTTTCATATTGCTCTCCAGAGTCATCTTAAGGTCGTGTGCGGCATGGTACTTGACCAGGCGCATCATGAATCTATACAGTCCCTCGAGCCCTTCCTTCTTGATGAAGCCTTGAGGATCCTTGCACTTCTCTGCGTACATCTGATAGAGATGGTAGACCTCTTCGGCAGGAAGATACGGTAGATCACTCTCATTAAGTTTTTCTCGGGTTCTGTCTATCCGCTCTATTTGGTAGATTGGAGTTGGAATGCCGCCTTTTGCATAGTGAACTCCTAACAGCTGACATATCGGAGATAAGTTCTTGAAATGGCTCTTCAGCTAATTTTTAGGAATCCCCAGCCTTCGATCTGGTTCAAGTTGGGTCAGCGTGTATAGATAATTCATTCTTTTCTGCTGCTCCTAGTGAAGATGTCTCTGAGCTTGAATTCGTACAACTTCTTAATCTTGTCTGGTGACCTCCATATCTGCTCACGAACTTCTTCTAGGAAGGGGATCTCAATCCTTATGTTTTCCCATGTCGTGTCGACCCAAACGGTCCCTAGAGTCAATCTCGGAGGGGTGTCCGCTCGTTGAGCAATCAACTCTTGAAGCCTTGGGGATGCTTCACGTAATCTTCACCTTCCGGAAGTTCTTCGTCTTCAATTAGAACGAGGTCAAAGGAAGCTAATCTTAGGAAGTGTCGAACGTCTTTTACTCATCTTTGAGCCATGTCGGATGGCAAAGTGTCAGTCATCCACAGGTTGTCGAAGATGCATCGATCCAACACCTCATGTGGGTCGACTCCACTTCTTGACGTTTCAGCATTGAGCTTGAGGGTCCTTGAGTTTCTGCTAACGCTACGAGCACTGCGGCACTTGCTTCTTCTTCTAGAAGCAAGGGGCTTGTGTAACTCCTTGGTGGTGGAGACAGAGGTGTTCGTAGGTGAAGGTTGGTGGTTCGATTGGTTCAAGAGTATGGGTGTGGTGCGGTGCGTGGTGGTTCGGGTTTGGGTGGTTGTAGTGGTTGTGAAGTTTCAGTTGCTCCAGCGCTTGTCTGTGCCGTGCTCGAGCCTTGTCCTTGACTTCTTGAAGATACTCGCAGCCTCTTCTCCCCTCATGACGATCCTGATTATCAGGGTCGTCATGTCGGCGTTTGGAGTGAGAGCTTTGGCCGCGGCATGACTGCGTAGGCGGGTTAGGACGATCCACTAGACGGTTGTAAAGAGCTTGCTCTTGAGGCGTCCGATTAGTTAGGCCGATTAAGCGGGCGAGCATTATGTAGTGGAGTTCACTGAGGGGTACGGTGTAAAGGTTTATGAGTATAGGTGATTGGATTATTGGGGCAGTGAGTAAACGTTGTGAGGGTGTGAGGTTCGGTTGTGAGGTTTGTCCGGACGGCTCTACCTTAGAGATCGGTGCCTTCCCGGTATCGCGTTGGGAAATCTCTATGGCAGCATGTACTCTCTCCATAAAACGTTCTCGAACTATGAAAGCGGAGAGGGCAGTCTGTAAACGTGCTTCCGTCACGAACTCATCGGGTTGGCTCGTCGTTACTTGAGGTTGTGACGGTGAGAGACTTCCTCCCAATCCTCGATTTGAAGCTAAAAGATTCGCAACTATGAGTGTTGTTGCAAGTTCTGATTGAACTTGCGTGTCAGACACTTGAAGTTCTTGGCCGGTGTTGTGTCTAACGTGGAATCAACAACAGGTAAAACGGGCTCGTCAGATGTGAGTTGATGCGTGGGAGGCCATCTAATCAATCGTATCTCCTCATCTGACTCTGTGTCTGATGAGCTAGCCGTGTGAGGATATGAGTCACGTGCAGCCTCCTCATGGGCTTGTGTTGTCGGTTGAGTTGGGTTGTGCCCCAAGTATGCGTTGGGCTGTGCTTCTTGTTGGAGGATCTCCTCAATAGATCCTTGAAATACGCCTACATGGATGGGCACTTCCGCTTCCAGTGCATCAACTGGAGCCTCGTCTTCTAACTCTTGTGCCACTTCATCAATCAGCGTGGCTTCGAGGTCCTCAACGGAAGTTTCTGCCTCAAGCTCCTGGCCACTTGATCGTGTAGCTGGGCCTCAGGGCTATGATGTTGTCGCGAGGGCTCACGTTGAAATCTGCCGGGGCCCTCGTATCATCGCTTCCGTTAGATGATATTCCTGACAGTATAGTCTATATACGTCTCCCATGGGGTTGGCGAGACGTAGCAGCTCGAATGGGATCGGCATCGATGACTGATCCAGATTCGTGAGCTTCGGGTTGTGGAAGAACTTGAGCCGTGGTGGTTGATAATTTTCTCCTGGAGACAGGTGAGGAATATTCTCGTGAAGCTCCATGAGGTGGGCAATGATTACATTAAACCACCTTGCATACGGTACATTTATTGATCGCTTGTTCTCCTTCTATCTGATCTGTTCTGCAAGGTCATTCAGTTGGGCGAAGTCGTAGTTTTTGGGAGAAGGCAATGCTGTGAAGATCCGAAGAATCTTGGCGCTGCCTTTGTCAAAATTGGCGGCGAGAGGCACTTATTTACAATCCCAAATAGGGTCTTCCATGGATGAGGGATGCCGTTGTTCTGAACTTGGGCAAGCTTAGTGAGCGGCGGACGATATCCCATTTGGAGGAAGTCTTGTACCATCTCAGCATCCGTTGGTCGAGGGTCATAATTGTGGCTGAACGGATGGTCTAAGAAATCGTTCTTGTCGAAGTTGACATGTCTTGTCCTAAGAACTGTTATGAAT